>JAPDSC010008134.1:0-11465 GCA_026290005.1 Latrodectus geometricus | reverse complement strand
AAGATTTTACAAATTTTTACATTCAAAAAGCATTTTCATTAGATTTTTGCCAGAGGTTTCACGAAAAACAATTTTAAATTTACAATTTGCAATAATTAAAGCAGTAATAATAAAATGCAAAACAATTTGCATTTTATTATTCCTGCTTTAAATTTAACCAAAATTCTTATTTTTAGTACATAATGTTTTGTAATTAATTTTAATTTCATATGAGAATAATATCACAAAAATCTAGAACAGTTTCATAAAAATTGATGTTACAAATTTGAGCTTAATGCACATTAGTTTAGTTATATTAAAATGCATAATAACATATGTTATTACATTTTTCTTTCAAAAATTGTTCTAATAATTTCAATACCATGTGCTTCAGATCAAGACAGATTTTCTTTTAAATGAAAATAATTAGTTCTAATAAATTTTAAATGCAGTTGTTTTATTTCTCTAAGAAATTAAGTACGTATATTCTATAACTTGCTATGTTCTAATGTTCTATGTCATCTGTATATACTTTGAATATTATTAGTTTTAAAAGTAAATGAAAATTTTGAAAAAGTAGTTCACATTTTAAAAATTATCCAAAATGTATAAAATATTCTTTATTCCTATATAATCAAACTAGATCTTTATTATTTTCTTTTAATATTCTTTTATAGTTTTTCTAATTTATACTTGTATTTGGAGAATTAAATTTGTAGTAATATTTAATCCCGTGTGTATACATTTATATTTAATTTTCATTAAATTAAATAATTAAATATAAATGGTCTTTGCGATACGAATTTCAGCATAACATGAAATTTATGAAGAGCAACTTATCATAATGGCATTTATGTCAATTAACCTCTAGGGACCTTCACCGACTTTCCAATTTAATTCTCTTGTCCAGGTCAAGTGTTACTAGTAGTTGTCAGGGAACAGAAACTTCTCTAGTTCGACCATTTGTAAAGTCCAAGAATGTACTATTGAGTTTTCAAAATATCAATTTATTAGCAGTTACAAGTTAACTGTTCATAACTATTCTGAATAGGTTTAGAGTAATTATTTTCCTGAGCTAAATGATGCTCGATTTTATAAGAAAATATCTGTACTTATATAATAATCAAAATTGTATCATTAAATTGAGTTTTTAGAGAACTTTTTTAAACCAAATTTGAGTATTGATGTATAATTTAGTACTAAGCAATTAAATTAAAAATATTAATAAAAATCTTGTTTACTTTAAATTTAAAATTCTAAAAATGCATTAAGCTGCAATTTTTAACTATTTAAAAAAATGAACCTAATTTTTGTTATTTAATATAATTTGTCGCAAATTAATTTTTCATATTATATATTTTAATAAATTTAATTTTGACTATATATCATGATTTATGATATACTTTTTTTAATAAAAATTATTTTAAAACTATTTCTATGATATCTATGTAAGAGTTTAAATATTAAAAAGGAATTAATTTCTATGTGAAATTTTCGATCAAATGTGAAATCTATTTAAATTAAATACAAAGTGCTATATAAATTTGACTTCAGTTTTCTTATGTTAATTTGGTTTACATTTCTTATGCTGATGCTTCCGGTCACCTCATCACTTTGTTACATACCACGATATTATTAAAGAACCAAAGTCTGATACTACTTTGTATAGAAAATGTGTTCATAATTTTATGCATATTATGAATTTTAAATAAAAGAACTACATCATTTTAAACTTGTTAAATATATATTAAATATATTTTAATTACTCAGATTTATATTTCAGCTTAAAATTCTTTTATTTTCATAAAGTTCCTGTAAGGTTTTTAATTTCAAATAATTTTAATACGAATTTACAGAGTAAATTTATTGACAACCTATTTTCTATAATATTCTTTTTAAATTTGTATTACGCATGTATTCAAATTATATGTAAGAATTAAATATACAGTATGTATATATAATTAAAAAATTGCTCATGAGAAATTTTATCATGATATTAATTCGAAAATGTGTATTTAAAAGATCATTAACTCTCCGAAAATCAGAAATCATTTTGAAAATCTTGAAATTTTATCTCGTAAACAGTTTAAATTTTTAATTTTGTATTATTAGAGTTTGAACATAAAAAAAATGTTCTTTAATCAGTAGGGACATATGTTAGAAAGAATGATCATATTTTAGTCACTAAAAACTAAAAATTACTATTTATTTAGAAATAGTATATTAAATTAAATCAAATAAACACTGTATACACAAGTTTGAGATGCCTTACATAATACATTTTTACTCATATTTAGATGAATTCCAAGCATAAAGTAAAATTTCAATATGGTTGATACCAATTTATTCAAAAATACATCGATGAATATTTCTTTTTACGTTGTTTATATATGCATATATATGCATAATTCGGAGTATGTTTACCGTTCACATAAAAAATAATAAATATACTTGTTTAAACATTAGAATCTCAGAAAAACAAAATATTGCAAACATTACATTTTCCTCTATTCAAAAATTTATTATGAAACTATATTTTAGATGAAACAAGATGAAAGAAGAATTTCATTTTTTAAGCTTTTTACATATCAATTATTTTTCGAAAAAATGATGTCGTCCGCAAGCACTCATATACTTAAGAGTTTAAAAGCCTACGACGAAATTATTTATGTTCACTCTTAAGTCTCAAAAGATTTTGATAGCATTCATTATTTTTAAAGAAGAAAGTCTTAAAGTAACAGATCCTTTCATAATATATTGTTTACTAAAAAGTTGAATGAAATAAATAATTTTCAATATCAAGGCTTTTTTGAGGAGGCTTGCAACCATGATGGATGTTGCTATCATTTTATTTTTAATATAATACTTATCTTAAAAAACATTAGGATGAGAAAAATATTAAAATCACTGAATGCATGAGAAGTGGGACTGAAGTACATCAGTATATTAAGGTGAAAAAAACTCATCTTATTATATATTTATTTTAACTGCCAATAGTTAAAAAAAAAACAAGTAATATAAAATATGTGAAAGAAGATATTTAAGCCTAAAACATCAGATTAAAATTCCTCAGATATCAACACATAAAAAATTCAAGCACTTAAGATATTTCTGCAGCTTTTAATTTTGACTTTAAATAAAATTTTTTATTAATTTACAAAAGCTAAAAAAACCCATATATGTATTCAATATTTATAGTAAGCTACTTGGTAAACATTAAGTTTGTAAATAATTTGTCATTTTTCAAGAAAATATATAAAATCCTTATTTTTCAAATATTCACTAGCATCATCGATTTAATTTTAAAATGACTAGACTGTTATATAGTTTGAACAAAAATGCACATTTTTGAATAAACTAAATTGTTGACATTTTCCTTTTTTAATCTCATTTAATTTAGATTTCCTTTCTTATTTATTATTTTAAATGTAAATTAATTTAAGTTTAAAATGATATGGAGAAGAAACATAAGATATTGTCCATCATAGATTTGGTTATGTATTTATTGTTATTTAAAATATTTAACAATATTATTATTTGTGAAGTAAATTGTTTTCTTTAAAAATATACATTCTAGAGTCTTTCGACAACTTTGAAACTTAAGCTATGATGAAACATTTATATATGGATTTAATTTTAAAGTCAATAATATATGACGGCGAGCGGTAAAATTTATTTACATTTGATTTTTTTTTCTTATGAACTCATTGATTCTCACATACCCATTACTTCTACATACACACTCAATACAATAAAAATTTAATTAAAATTCAATTAACATTCTAAAATATATTGTAAATCCTAATGTAAATAAAATCTTTAATTATATACATTTATATAGTTTAATTAAATTACAAAATGAGCAAAGTTTAACTTTTTCAAAATTATTAAAATTATTGTAACGAACACTAAACATAAGGAATTTATTTAGTAACTAAAAGCTTCAAGCTAAAATCTATTATAGATATAATCTTATTTACTTATATATAATAAATGTAGCCAAAATTATATTTTATTTCTTTAATAAAATTATGAATTAGGAAAAAGTATTTATTATATAATTATTCTATAAATATTCTCCAATAAAATGTCGTAACTTTACTAAAAGAATTTAAATTTTAATATTTTTCTGTTCTATTGTGTATTCTTATAAATTATCATTATTTTTGCTAGATAGAAATCTAAGCTATTTATTGACAATGTTTAACTAATACATATTTATTTTTACATGGTTGGTGATTGCCAAAATATGCAAACACATAAATTATTTAATAGTGCAAATTCATCGGATTTTTACAAATACATTTTCATAAATATATAAACATTTTTTGTTTTTTATCTTTAAATGATTTTAATTGTATATCTAGATTGTGTAAAATACAAAAAAGACTACTATATTTCTTAGTGAAGACTTCAACCATATGAAATCCAACGTTAAGCACATTCTTAAGTATCAGAACATTAGTGATAGGTTAAATTCTACAATATAGAACATACCAATTTCAAAATAAAAAGTCTAAATTAACAATTAATTGTCCGTAACTGAAAATTTTCAAGGATTTTTATTTTTGATAATGAATTTTAATTTCAGTCAGTTTATTGTAAATTGTTTATAGAAAAGAAATATGGTGTCTCGTAGAAAATACATGCACTTGTGAGAAAAAATATATGCACAAGTTAGAAGGAATTATGGACTAAGAATACATAATTACAAGAATTTTGTTGGCTTGAAAAAAATGTGTATGGAAGTTTATATGCAGATAATATTTTAATAAAATTTCATTAATTTAATTAAGATAAACAAAAAGTATCACCTTAAAGTGCAGGATTCTGTGAAAAAATCATCAATATTTAAATCAAATGTATGTAAATAAATGGATTTATGAAAATATACTAAAGCAGTTCTATATATAATTATTTTAAATTTAAAATCGGAAGAAAAATATTGAAATTTTCAAACTTGGTAAATATATAAATCAAAATATGTCCTGTAAATTAGTAGCATCATTTTTTCTTAAATTCAAATTAAATAATATAATTTAACTATAAATTTTTCTTGTGATGTTGAAATTAAATCTTGTATTCAAAAGAGTGATTAACATGAATTAGTGACATGAAGAAATTTGTATTGCTTATACAACGTTATACCTTACAACAGATGTAAGAACCTTAAATTTAACCACGAAGCATTTATTCCGGTCCCTCTCCAACGGAAACGTGTGGATGATATGAGGCAGAAAACAGTTGATAAACCATCGGTTTCCTTTTGTACGGCTTGTTCAGTGCAGTTAAGCCATTAGTGGGCAGAGTTTTGTTTAATATCCATCAAAATGACAAATTTCGATCACTCTCTGCCTCTTTACCCTGCCCCTTCCTGCTCTCCATTTGATCATTAAACTTTGGGTTGTGTACAAGGGTTGGAAAAAATCCTTTTTTTGTCCTTTTTTCCCTCCAGATGAAGCTTACAAACGCCATATGCTTTTACATTAGAACAGGCGTTTCCCCTCTTTCTTGTTTAGTAAACGCGATTAGCATTCCCCAAAGTTTTTTGTGAGAAATTGTTGGGGAAGATTTTGTTACGGGAGCAAAAAGGGAGTCGTAAGCAGTTTCTTCACTTTCCATCTTCTCTTTGAACTTAATTTAAGCGGTCCTTAGGTTCTGTTTCTGTTGAGAAATTATGCTGAGAAATAAAGAAAATGTTTTTTTTTCCTAATGTTTTTTGTTCCAAATCTCATGGAAATGATTACACAAAGTGGATATTTTTACTCTTTATTTAATTTTATTTAAAAAAAAATAAAAACATTGAATTTAAAGGAATATTTAAATACTTTCTTTTTATTTTGATTATTTTTAAGAAAACAATCAAAGGATATTAAAAGATTGTTTAGCAAATTTTAGAACAATTTGAAGTAAAATTTAACTATTCATAAAAATAACAATATATTTTAACAGCGGGAAGGTTGCAACAATAATGAAAAACAATTATTTCATAATTGTTTGTGTTTCAGCAAATTATGTTATCAAAATATATAATTTCTATTTCACATGAGCTCGAATATTTAACTATACGCCAACTATTACCGAAAGTTATTTTCTGAAAAAGTTATCTGTACAGAAGAACTGTGTTGGTTACTTCACTATCGTGTTGCTTAATTCAAAAATAAGTTTTGTTTTCAATCTTAAATGAATGCAAATAAATATAATTGTTTACAAAATATATTATAAATACTTTAACTCAAACTTTAATGTTGTTTAATTCCGAAGATGTGAATATTCTTCGAAAAATGTAACAGAGTTAACGTTATAAAATGTGAAAAATATATATTTTTTTAATAAAAATCTGGCTTTATTTAATTAAAAGTAGGGTAAAAATGTGCTTTGGGTTCCCTGCTTAGTGCGTTTTCATAAATGCTGATACCATGGCGAAATTAAACCACTATTTCAAAGTGAAACTTAAATAGTGACCAAGGAAAAGGCTAAAACCAAAGAAAAATTAATGAGCATAAAGAGTAATTAATGCTTCAAATTTTAGACTTGGCGAGAAAGGAGACCTAAACCACAATTCCACCAAAAGTAAAATGATATAAAAATATGTTATACTATATTAAAAATATTAATTAAAATATTTTGTTTATATAAAATATTTATTTATATGAAAAATTGTATTTACTCAAAGGTTATAAGAAACAATTTTTTAACACTTATATTGAACGAAAAGAATTTCTTTTGAAAAAGTATTTCTTATATTGAAATTGATTTATGTTTACATTTGTTGCAACAGACGAAACATTTTAATTTAATTGTGCAGATTATTTAGTAATTATTACTAAAATTGTGTAAGTCATATACTTCATATGACACCTGATGTATTGAGGCTCTCGTCTTTTTTCTTCATTTTTTATATATGAAAGTAAATTTTTCAAAATGAAAATTTAAAAAAAAGATTAATTTCATCTAAAATTTCCTGAATATTTCTTTTTTAATAAAATTGAAAATATTTGTATTCTTGGATATTTTTTTAGAAATTATATATTTCTCAATTCGATGAGTAAATTATTATTTTAATATTCTAAATGGAATAAATGTGTTTTCTTTCTTTCTTTTTTTAAATAATCTGAAATATCTCACTTGGAGACATATATAAGACGTTGTTGTTGCTTAAAATCCAATAACTTCAACAATAAAGATTAAATATATTAGAGCTTCTGAAAACGTAATCAATAAAGTTTAAGAAAATATATGCTTTACATCAAAAATTCGCTGTCACATGATACCATTTACTTTGAAATACAACTTGAAATTCCAATATATTCGCACGATATAAGTATTTTTATACTGGACTCAAAAATGCTAAAAATATAGTCTCGAAAAAAGCGAATAAAATACATAAGAATTCTCCGATTTTTTTTTTCTTTACTTTACAGAATTCATATTAAATCAGAAACTCTTAGGTAGATTTTACTTGTTGGCTTATTTCCTACCTCAAAACTTATATATATATTTTTGAAATTTCATTAGATGTTTCTTTCGTATAACGCTAGGATAAAACTTTTCAGAGAATAAATTTAAAAATTCGGTAATAATAATGTAAACTTAATATTGTATATTGATAATCTCATGTAGAACACGGTAATATGATTCCTTGGTATAAAATATTTTCCAACAATAAGCAATTTTCAAATTTATTCATCAGATGCACATATCATTTATTTTAATGGAATAAAAAATGAGTTAAAACTTTAGCTGGAATATAAACTACTTAAGATATCGAAAAGTTATTTTTGAGTAGTTTTAACTTCCTTTTTTATTACTTTACATTATTTTGTTCTGAAATTTATTGAATGTTTAATAACAGTAAACATTTGTCTATTTTCTAAATATGAATTGACGAAAAACGCTAATTATTTGAATTAAATTAAAAAAACATTTATGGTCCCTGTATGATTTTTTTTTATTTAAAAATCGAAAAAACTGTTAAAATTTTCATACCATATGATTTGTCTTAATCTGTATTACGTTAGATTGTAAAAACTATATGTATGGTAACAAGTAAAAAATGTTGCTTATACTTTTTTCATTCTTATTTTTTTTACTCTTATTTTTTTAAATTTTCTGCACGTTTTGCTTTATACACTTAATTAAATATAACGCATTATAAGACCTATATTTTATGCATTTTTTACACATTAGAAATATGCCATTTAAACTGTTAAATTTAATTTTTTGTCATTACATTTAATTAACATCAATTATCAGTGGAAATTTGTAATTAAAGCGAAATGCAATCTACTTAGAACATTTTAAAAAATCAGTTAATAAACCATAAATACTTATAGTTGCGTGTTTAACGATCTTATTTCAGTTTTGTTATTAATAAAAAGATATTTTATATAACATTATATTGCATTTATTCAACTATGCAAGAACAAATATTAACAACAAACAGTGATATTAGGAATATAAGTTACAAGTTATCTTTACCTCAGACTCTAACTTATACCTTATTTAATATAGATTTATGGAAAAGCAGACAATTTTATTTATATAAAAGAACATATAAGAACCCAATAATCTATTTACAGCGTAAAATTATAAATCATATTAAATGTATCATAATGTTGATAGAAAAAGATAAATAATCTGACTTAATGTTTTAAATTAATAATAATACTAACTATATAATATCAAGTTCCCGTGGATTTGCTAGAAATGTATATTTACAATATAGCTTACTTAATTTTCTTAAAAACAGCCAGTTTAAAAGATTTCTTGCTTTAAAACGTTTCAATAAATGCAAAATTTCAGCTTTTTAACCTCCATCACTACTTCTATTCTGTTTTCTGAAGACAGTTTCATTATTTAATTTCGTAAACTGTACGATAGTCTTCTTGCTTGATTTTCAAATTGATTTGAGAAATTTACTCGTGATCAACCTCATAATGATAAGGTTATTTTGTAAGCTATAAATGAGCAACTTAGTTTAAGAACTACTTTATAAGACAAATTATATAGAATGGGAGATGACATTGCAAATCATAATATAAATAATTAAAAATAATTTTCGTTCTTTGTTATATTTTAAATAATGTAAATTCACTGGAGAAGTTGTTCAATAAAATTTGTTTCCATTACAAGTTGCTTAAATTGAAGACAATTTCTTCAATTTAGTTAAAATAACTTCTAAATGGATTTTGTCAAATCATTGTTCTCATAAAATTAAAATGTCTACCTTTCGATTAAAGACAAGTATATGTGCCTTTTTGTATAAATATACATGTAAACTTATATTTTATGTCCAATATACTTATTATTAAAATCTATTAATCATTGTAAAAAGTAATTATAATGATGTATAAGTTTATTTTATTTTTTTTAGATTTATTAATATACTATTAATTTGAAAAACAATTCTAAAAGCAAGAAGCCTCCTTTTTACGAAAGCAAGGATGAAATGTAATTCTGATTGAATTCTGAATCTGAAAAACCATTAATATTGATGATTTTTTTTATTTGATTTCTTTTGTCTATATTTCTTTGAATGATTAACATTTTAATGAATAAAATGTTTATAACATCAAACTAAATTTATATATGATTTTTCAAAACACTAATGAAATATTAAAATACTAATAAAAAAATAAAAAAAAATATTCCTACATAAGTTTAATTTATATTGTCATGTGGATGTGCATGATGCTGTCACTTCACACATGTAGAATTTACAAAGAAATGGAAGGACAGAGAACTCAAAAGCCAAACGCTTTAGTAATTGATCTGAATGTTAACATAACTAATATATATTTAGGGAACATTTTAGATCAGTATTCCTAAAAATTATAATTCAGGAATTTTCTAGAAAAAGAATTGAAAGAAACTTAAGAATAATCTAAATAAAGCAATTAATAATAACTGTGAAATTTTATATTAAAGGATTTTTCTTTCAATCGTTGACTTGAATTGAACTTTGCACCTTGTTCAATTTGAACCTTGGTTCATCAGTACGAGGCTTTATCTTTTCACTACAACAACCGTAAACAGTAGCAACAAGTTTTTCTCTCACTGCAATAAAAAAAAGTAAACTTTATTTAAAATTTATTTTAAAATAAAATTAAATAAAATGCTAAAAGCAAAACTAACTAACCACAGCTGAAACAACGGTTTCATTATGAATAACAGGACATTAAACAACAGTTTCATTATGAAAATAGAACTGTGGAATTGTTAAATGACACAATATAACAATTAAGAGTAAATTATATGAGACTGAACGAAAATACTTTCTTCTTCGTTAAATCTGCTAAAGGGAATTTCCTAATTGCATTTTCCTTTACTTTCTATACAAAAATAAATATTAAATAATTACCAAACACTGAGTAAAGAAATACGATGCTTAAATATTCTCAGTACTTATGAAAAAATATAGGATATTCCGAAAGCATATCTAAAATTGTTTTCAAACAATTCTCTTTTGAGAAATATGTATAATTTAAAACACAATGAGTCAATTACATCAAATTAGTAACGCTCAACATCTAAAGCTGTTATTTTCATCTGTGAATAAAATAATTTCTAAAACATTTCTAAAAAAATCATTCGCTGATGACAAAGAATTTGCTCCATAAGACTTTCCTGGAAGCTGAATTAAAAAATAATTCCTATGAGAAAATGCGTGGAAAATAAATTCAATTTACATATAAGTATATAATAAGGTTATTTACATTACATGGGAAAATATATTATTAAGTTAAAAAATATTTCATATGTTTCATATAAGCCAAGCAATCATTTTAGTTGCTGAGATAAAAATATCTGATATTAATTATTCAGACAATTAATTATAATACTGGAGGTCTTATAATATACAAAAGAAATAATACACAATTAAACAATAGACTAGTGAATTGAAATTTTTGAAATAAATGTTGAACAATTCTGTATGAAAATATACTTTAAAATAGCATTTTTGATTAAAAAAATATATTGCAACAACGAGCATAAAATTACCTGAGTAATATTTCAAGTTATTGTGAATGATTTATAAATCAAGATAATAGCTCTCGAATATCTGATCATCGATATTCAACCCTATTCATCGTATGAATGACTGAAATTTTTTACATTTCTTGAGCAAATATTTGAAAAAAATCTAACAAAATATTTAAAAATATTTTTTCAGTAATGATAAGATATATAGAATATTCCACTATTTTTGATTACTATGAATATTGCTTTATTTATATAAAGAGCATAATATATTTCTTGATTATTTTATTTTTCAATTAACTGTTTTGTTTCTTTAGAAAATCCTACAGTTAGAATTATGAAAATTTATATGAATAACAATTTAATTAATTGACATTTATTAGTAAATTTTGTAGCAGAGCAAAAGAAAACAACTTTTCCATCAGAAATTAATTTATTTATTAATTTATTTAACATAATTTATATATTTTCATTAATATTTGAATGGCTATTTTTCACATTTT
>JAPDSC010008124.1:2908-13223 GCA_026290005.1 Latrodectus geometricus | reverse complement strand
GCTAAATTAAAGAGGTAGAAAACTATATCTGGGAGGTTACAATTTAAATCAATTGCGAATTTCAACCTCACTTCACTTAATGAGTTTAGCTACATAACTGCCTTGTTTTTTTTATGTTACAAATGTTAAATGTTTTTTTTATGTTACAAAAACAGCCCTATTAAAATGTTACTTTTAAATTCAATGGAAATTTTGTATAAAAATTCATTATTTTCACTTGCGTTTATATTATATCTTTCTTTAGATGTGTAGGAGATATCTAACTTTAAATATCTAGTGTAGAGATTTTGAGATATCCACATTGAAAAAGTTGTGGATATCTATAAGATATCCGTCGTATATCTCCATGATAATATCTAAACAAGGTTACCTCTGCGATATCTTATGGATATCAAAATTGTAGACATCCAGTGGATGTGTTTTAAATCTAAAATATCTGGATTTGAATTACACGTGTTTTAGATATCTAACTAGTTTAAAAATCAGATGGTTATCTGGGGAGTATGTAAAAACATGTCGGTATTGTACTGGTTATTAGCTTTCTGACTGCAAATCTAAAGGCAAAATCTCCAACTAGTCATTTACAGAGATCAAATCATCAATCACATATTTTGGCATAAAGTATATCTGTGTCGATGAACCATCTTGTTAACTTTTTGTACAATTATTTTATTTGCAAGCCATTTTTTATATGAATGACCTAATTTTATATATTTTTAATTTTTTTCCTCTATTACTACGTTAAATTATTACTTGTTTAATGAAACAGTCCATTTAAATACAGTTGATTTATAAGATTGGTATTTGCTTTTAATGTCTTGTCTTTTTTCCTAGGTTTGATTTTTCTGATAAAAACTTGCTTTACAATTTTTCTGTACATATTTTTTCTTAGTTGGCATTTTTTTTTATATTTCATCCTAGTGTGTTTTTACCTTTTGACTCCGCGTACTATGCGCTTTTCCAAATTTCGCAATAAAAACTTGCTTTATGATAGCTTTTCATTTTGACTTTTATGATATAGCTAGCTGTCGAATAAAATTTTTAAACCCACATATGTTTGATTTTCAAAACTACCCACTGTGTGTTAAGCTGAAAAGTAGAAAGGAAATATATCACGTTCACATTACTTAGATTTATACATCAAATATAAAAATTATCAAATCATTAACATATGTAGAATTGTCTTACATTTTTCAGCATTTAAACAAACATGATTTGTAATCAACTTGAATAATTCTTAAAATTCAGATTGGAGAGATTTAATTAAACAATTTATAGTAATTACAGTTATAATTTTATTTAAATGTTTTAAAAATATCTGGATTAAAAAGCTAATTAGCAGATGAAAGGTAGGTTTGATTAGCAGTTGAAAGGTAGGTTAGCAGATGAAAGGAACTTTGAAAGTGCCTATAACAAATATATGTAATATTACGACCGATGGAGCACCAAATATGCAAGGAAAAAAAAATCTGGATTTCTTGGGCTCTAATAAAAACTACCCCGGGAACAATATTGTTTTCTACATTGTGTTATACATCAAGAAACTCTGTGTAAATCTGCATTGAATATGAAACCCATGCTTGATACAGTCGTGAAGCTTGTAAATGCTATTCGATCTCGTGGTCTTACTCACAGGCAATTTCGAGATTTTCTTCAGTCAGTGCAATCTGAATACTCAGATGTACTGTATTACACGAAAGTAAGGTGGCTTAGTTCAGGATGTATTATCGAGTGAGTTTAGCAGCTGAAAGACTACATTGTGTGGTTCTTTGACGAGAAACAGTGCTCTGGCGAGTGTGAAATGTTAGAAGATACAAAATGGCTTTCCGACTTTGCATTTTTCACAGATCTTCTTTGTCATATGAACAACTTGACTGTTAAGATGCAAGCAAAAAATCAATTTATCGACGATATTTGGTCACATCTCAAAGCTTTTAAACTAAAACTTAATATATTCGCTGGGCAGCTAGGTAAGAACGACTTAACTCATTTTCCGAGGTTAAATTCAATACCCTCAGTAAATGAAGAGAACCTTAAGAATTATGAAGACAGCTTGTAAAAACTGCATTTTGAGTTCGAACGCAGATTTCAAGATTTCAGTGCCATTCAAGCAGAATTTTATATTTTTACCATGCCATACAACGTAAATTGTGAAGCAGTGAGGTCAGATTTGCAGCTTCCATTAATTGAGTTGCAATCTAACAATCATCTCAAGCAATTGTTTCTAAACGTGCCAAAGTTAGTTTTACAAATCATTATCGAAAGTAAGTTTCCCAAATTTAACATCTCATGCCCAGAAAATTAGTGCTATGTTTGCTTCATCTTATATATGTGAACAAGTGTTTTCAACTATGAACCTTAGAAAAAATTATTTCAGAAGTAGACTGACAGATGAGCATTTAGCTTCGTTCCTTAGAATCAGTACATCTCACTTCGAACCTCAATATAAGGAATTTTGAAAAATGAAATCGCAATTTCATTCATCTCATTAATATATTAAATTGTAATACTTGTATATTGTTTTTAAAATTTAAAAAAAATCATCTTTCCGAAAAAACTTTATTTTTTTTATTTTTGGCCCATGCTCGAAAAGTTTGCCTTCATCCCTGAGCTATCCTTTACACTTTCGTATGATAATTGCTCCAAATTCAATGAACTTCAAGCAGTGCCCTCATTTTTTCACTTCAACGCATAGGATTTGACTAATTCTTGAATTTATTAAAGAAGAAAAACTAAGTGATTGTTATGATTAATTTCTAGAAAGTTAATACACTTATTTAAAAACAGTTGATGATCCATTTTGATTTAAATTTGCCAAACTGCTCTCAGTTGTTTGAAATGTTATAAACTAAATCGTTGAGCATAATTTCTTGAGGAAAATTTAAATTTAGAAAAAGTAAATCTTGCTATTAAAAGAACTTTCAAATTTCGTCCAGTAAAATGTTTTCTCGTTGCAGAATTAATATGTACATGTTGAAATGCAAAATTATAACTTTTGACCTTTCTGATGTGGTTCGATGGCTTTTAAGGATTATTTTTAAAAATATTTTAAATGAACATGTATACAATGTCTGATTAACTGCAGAAGTAGGTTTAAATTCTATACGAAATATTAAAATTTATTCGAAAACTTCAGCCTTCTGAGCAGTTTTATATTCTTCTTTAATGTGTAAAATTCACTTTATATTTTCTTGTCCGAATAATTTTATCGTCAAAATGGGAAGAGAATGTTATGGATTTCAGTATTCCTTAGATATAATTTTAAAAAATTAAATCATTAAAGTTTGCTGTATTAGTAAATTAGATAAGTTAAATACATTTATAACTTTCAGAAGACATTCTACTAAAGCAAAAAATAATCTCTTTAAGTTTTAAATGATCAATAAATGTCAACAAAGTGTCATCTTACAACAGAATTTGCAACTTAATGTTGTAGTGCAGGAATGGGCAAACTCCATCTCGTGGATAAAATTGTAATTTCCTGTTCCAGAGTAATATAAAAGAAATATATATGCTCATTTTCGATTTTGTTAAAATTTTCTTCCTATTTTTCATAACATTGGTGTTTTTATTCTCTATTTTTGTTAATTAATATAGATTGAACAGAAATAGCAAGCACAGCTTTCAAAGCGGAACTGGCACACACACACACACAAAAAAAAAAAAAAAAAAAAAAAAAAAAAAAAAAAAAAAAAAAAAAAACCTAGAGAACGTTTTCAAAAGCGTTCTCTCTCTGGGTGCAGACATTTGAGAACTTTTATCAACTTTTTAATCTAAATAACTTTTTAAAATATTTTTAATTAAAAATATCCTGGGAGCAATTTTTTCTACCTAGTTATACATTAAAATGTTTTGTGTAAATCTGCATTGAATATGAAACCAGTATTTGATGTAATCGTGAAGTTTGTAAATAATTATCTATCTCGTCGGTGTATTCATTTAATGTCAAGATTTTCTTCAGTACTTACAAGCTGGTTACTCTGAACAACTCTCAGGGGGTTTACTTTCTTTAAGTAAACATGGGTGTCACAATCCCGAGGTACCACAGTGATCTGTTATCTTCATTTTCTTCTCTCCTTTCTTCTGCTTTTCTTCCTTTTCTCCCTCATTGTGGTTGCTTCTTAGGTTGAGGGCTCACCTTGAGCAGCTGTTGCCCAAGAGTTGCTAATAGCTACTCTTGAGGACTAAATCACCCACGTGTTTGCCGTGCGTGGAGAACCGTGTCCCTGGAAAGGAGAGTCCTGGTAATTGAGGTCATCAGAGGCCAACACATTACTTTGGCCTCTGCTTCAGGTAAACGGGAGTCGTCTAGTGGTCCTCTTAACACCAATCGGCTCTAATGGATCAAGCGATCTTGCATTAACTGTGTGACTCGTTATGGATGGAGTGCACACCAGTTTTGTACAGAAAGCTTATAAGGTCTGATTAGCATTATTGCAGTTATCTGCTTCCCCTTGTAGGGCTCCATGGTGGGTGTTGCCGTCAGGCCTCTAATATTTTAGTTTCTCCATGGAAGTATCTTCTATTTCTCTCCCTCGGGAGCAACAAATAGATTTTGCTGATGCTAAATTTTCCATTATAAGATTAAAAAAAGGTTCATTTTTAAATGTGTCTCCCTTTCTTATTGAAAAGGGTATATCTGGTTACCTTGGTGCAGTTAAGTCTATCCGAAAACTACGTTCCGGTGATTTACTCATTGAAATATCTTCTGTTAGTCAAAGCATATCCATTAAAAACATGCACAAATTAGCCCATCTAGATATCATTGTCATACCCCAGGGTCGTCTTAATTTCTCTTCCTGCGTAATCTCAGCAGCCGATCTCTTAAATGCCCCAGAAGAAGAAATATCTCAAGATCTGCAGAGTCAAAAGGTTTGCAATATCAAGCGAATTAAGATCAAAAGAGGTGATAAATTTATCAACACTAAACATCTAATTCTTACATTTCATACACCAAAGCTGCCTGAAACTATCAAAGTAGCCTGGCGCAGCTTGTTCTTTTTGGACCTTGCGCCACAAAACCCAACCAACAACAACAATATCAAAGTAGCCTATATGTCACTATCTGTACGTCCATATATTCCCAATCCATTACGATACTTCCGATGCCAGCGTTTTGGACATACCAAAATGTCTTGCAGAGGAAATATTACTTGCGCTCGTTGTGCTGAAGTTGGGCATGAGAGTTCGGACTGTCAAGCAAAAGAAAGATGCGTAAACTGCAAAGGTAATCACCCATCTTATTCTCGCTTATGTCCAACATGGATTTTAGAAAAATAAATAACAACTGTGAAAATTAAGAATAACATCTCCTATCCAGAAGCCAGACGCATTGTAACAGCTCGAACTCCCTCTGTAAGAATAACTTATGCAAGTACAGTAAAAAAGGTAGGAGTAACTGTTGCCACCCAAACAGAAAATACAACTCTTCCTCCAATTGAATTTCCTGTAATTTCTGAAAAAATTGAGTCTCATCTTACAGAAAACATAAATCATCTTCGAGGTCCAAAGCTTTTAAGGCCTTGAAACTAAAAGTGGCTAAAGAAGGCCTCTTTGGCACCTTTCTATTCAATCAGATGCAGCTGCATCTTTTAAAAGAAGACAAAACCTTCAGTGAAGCGCTATCTAAAACTAAGATGCCCAACCCCATAAAAAAACGCTTAGAAACTAAAGAATAACTACTTTCATTTCCTGGAATTGTCGTGGCATTCGCTCTAATTATGAGGATAACAAACACATAATATCTTCTCAAAACCCTGTATATGTTTGCCTTCAAGAAACATTTTTGAAACCCAAAAACTCTATACAGATACAGGGCTATAATTGTTATAGAAAAGATTGCAATGAAAACGCCACATCTGGAGGAGTGAGCATATTTTAATCACAGAAATACCCTACTGCTGTACATTCCTTAAATACCAACCTTGAAGCAGTAGCTATTCGAATAAATTTAACATCACTTATGGCAGTTTGCAGCATTTATCTTCCTCCACCTGATAATATCCACCTGGAAGATCTTAATGATTTAGTTGAACAGTTACCTGCTCCTTTTTTACTGATTGGCGATTTCAATGGACACAATAACCTGTGGGGAAGTTTGAATACAAATACTAGGGGCCGTCAGATTGAACAGTTTCTTTCTTAAAATTGCCTCTATTGAATACTAATGAAACAACATACTTCCATCAAATTACAAAAACATTTCACTCCATAGACTTAGCCGTTTGTTCTCCTTCAATTCTGCCGTCATTGAATTTAAGTGTTGAAAATGGTCTTCATAACAGCGATCATTTTCCTCTTTCCATACACCAGAGTGGATGTAATAGAATGGTGCAAAGACCACCTTCATATGGCTACCATGGAGCAAATTGGAATTTATTCACAAAATTAGCTCTTATTACTGAAACAATGGTCAAGACTGAAGATATTGATGAAGCTGTTAGAAAGGTCACAAAATCATTTATTTGTGCTGCCGATACAGCTATTCCAAAACCTTCTTTGGAACCCAAAAAACATTGTAAATCCTGGTGGAATAATGCCTGTCGCTTAGCATACAAGGAACAGAAGAAGCTATGGGGCATATTTAGAAGATATCCAACCACGGTGAATCTTCTTGCTTTCAAAAAGGCCAAAGCTTTTTTCTCTCATAAAAAAAGACGTCAAAGCCAGAAAGAATCATGGATCCGTTATGTAACTTCAATATCTACATCTACATCCAATAAACAATTATGTAAGAAAATAAAGGCAGTGAATGGGATCTATCAGGATTCTTCTATACCTGTCCTGATAACCGGTACTGCTACATACTCTTCTCCCAGTGACATTCCAAATAAACTTGCTGAAACTTTAGAAAAAGTTTTAAGCCCTGAATTCTATAATACAAATTTTCTCCAAGTTAAGAAACACTCTGAACAATTTCCTATAAAATTCGATGATAGAAATTTCTTACCATACAAAGTGAATTCCAGATATTAGAATTAAGAGCTCTATTTCAAACTAAACAATCTAGTCCCGGTCCAGATGGAATTAGCTACATAATGATACATCACTTAAGTACTGATTCCCTTAATAACTTACTTATCTTGTTTAATAGAATTTGGACAGAGCATAAATACCCCAATCTATGGCGAGAAGCTATTACCATTCCCATACTGAAACCTGGAAAAGATCCTTCGAACCCTTTAAGTTATCGACCCATTGCACTTACGAGTTGCCTCAGTAAAACACTGGAACGTATGGTCAATAGGCGTCTTGTTTACTTGATAGAGAAAAATAAATGTATCCCTTCACTTCAAAGTGGTTTTCGTAAAGGCAGAACTACTCTAGATAATATTATATATCTCGAATCGGATATTCGTAATGCTTTTGTTGGACGAAATCACTTGGTTTCTATATTTTTCGATATAGAAAAAGCTTATGATAGAACGTGGAGACATGGTATTCTCCGCACAATGTTTGAGTTAGGATTTCAAGGTAATCTACATGTTTTTATCAAGAATTTTTTAGCATTACGTATTTTTAAAGTCCGCATTGGATCGACTTTCTCAAGTTCTTTTACACAAGCTGAAGGAGTACCTCAGGGTAGCATTTTAAGTTATTCTTTTTAATCTCCATATAAGCAATATTTTAAATACCCTTCCACCTTCCATTCATGGTTTATTATATGTGGATGATCTACAGATTTCCTGTCAAGGTTCCAGTATTCCTATACTCGAACAAAAATTACAATTTGATGTAAATAATATGGTTTCCTGGTGTGATAGGAATGGACGCGAAATCTCTACAACTAAAAGTAAATGTGTTCATTTTTGCCGTAAAACTGGACTTTATGATGATCCAATCATCAATATACGAAACACACCTATACCAATGGTCGATGAAATTAAATTTCTTGGAGTTATATTTGACAAAAAGCTTACTTTTCTCTCACATTTTATATTTAAAGAAAAAATATGAAAAGTCGTTAAATATTTTAAAAGTACTTTCAAATACTTCTTTGGGTGCCGATCGTGAAATGTTACTCAAAATTTATCAGTCCCTCATATTATCTCGAAGGGATTAGAGTTGTGTTGTATATAAAGAGCTTCTGTTCTTCGTAGACTGGATCCTGTACACCATTAGGCTATTCGAATTTGCTCAGGTGCTTTCCGAACTTCACCCATTCAAAGCTTATGTGATTTGCCAACAACCACCACTCTACTTGCGACGTAAGCAGTTATCATTTAACTATTTCTTTAAAATGTCAATTCCCAATCATCCGCTGAAATCAACTGAACTTGCACTTAGTCTAAAGAGACTGTACGTCACTCGCCCCTACAATATCTTTCCCTTTATAGAGAGGATAAAATCTTCTATCTCAAAATCAAACCTCTCAGATATACAGCCGGTACCTACTGATTTGTTGGGTTTAGCTCCATGGAACATTATTAACATTGTTATTTTGAATCCTTTTGCTAATTATATTAAATACAACACTTCTCCAATCATTTAACAGCAACTATTTGCTCACCACCGCCTTGAATACTCAAAATACACACCGTGTCTCACGGATGGCTCTAAGACAGATAATAATGTTGGTTGTGGTGGAATCTTAAATAATATCACTTATAGCTATGGCCTTTATACTTGTTGTATTTATACGGCCGAAGCTACTGCTATCGTATATGCCCTCCAATTTTTAACAACTAGCTCATATCGTAAATTTTGCATATATACCGATAGTATGAGTGTTCTAAAACAGTTGAGTAATTTTAATGGTGATTGTCTCCCTGTTGTAACTACTATATTACACCAACTGCATACATTATACAACAGGGTTTAGTGTCATATTTTGCTGGATTCTCAGTCACGTGGGAATTGTTGGGAATGAAATGGTGGACACAGCAGCAAAATCGGCTTCTATTATTTGTGATCCCAAAGTTCCCCTTACAGATATTAAAAAGGCTGTCAAAAAACATATTTTCGCATTGTGGCAAGAAAATTGGAATTCACAAGTAAACAATAAGTTGCACCTCATAACATCATCCATTAAATCATTTCTTGTTTTAAAAGTACGGAATTTAGATGTCAAATTGACTCGTCTCAGGATCGGTCATACGAGATTTACTCACAAACACTTTTCAACGAACGTCCACCACGTTGTATAAAATGTAATGTTGCATATTCCATTATTCCATTTATCATATTTTAATCGAATGTCCTGATTTTAAAGACTATCGTTCATTGTTTTTAGCTCTGTACCTTTAAATTTGGAAAATTTAATTGGTATAAGCCCAAATCCTAATATATTTTCCGTTTTATGTGTCGTAGGTTTTTTAAACAAAATATAATTTTATCTTATGAAAATTTAGATTTAATTTTAACAACTCTTACATTTTACCAGTGATTTTAATAAATAAAATTATACTGAATCCAATGTATGGCGCAGCTTGTCCGTAATCGGACTTTGTGCCATTAAACCCCACAAATCAAATCTACTCTGATGAACTGCATTACACGAAAGTAAGATTACTTAGGGCAGGATGTGCTTTTGAGAAAGTTTGGTAGCTGAAAGACAATATTGTCAAATTTTCGTAAGAGAAATGTTTTGTGGAATGCAAAATGTTAGGAAATCTCAGAAATTTCGTATCTTATGCCCAGAAAATCAGTGCTATGTTCGTTTCGTCTTGCATATGTGAACAATTATTTTCAACTATGAAACTTAGAAAGAATTATTTCAGAAGTAGAATGTGCCAAGTGAACATTTAGCCTAGTTTCTTAGAATCAGCACATCTCACTTAAAACCTCAATATAAGAAACTTTTAAAAATGAAATCTCACTTTCATTCATATTGATATATTTAAATTGTACTTCTATATTTAAAATTATCTAATATCACAATTTTTTTTTCCAATTTTTGACCAGCGTTCGAATAAGTTTAACCATCTCTGGTTTAGGGCCTCGAATTTCACTTTTTCTGATCGTCAACATTTTGTCCGAATTTCATCTTGGGCTTGTGTATTTGTAGAGGGGTTTAGATTCCACTTTAAACTGCAAGTCTAGGTCAAATTTTAGCAGTTCTGTAAAAAAAATGACCAGATAAATTTATCAGAGTAATTTATACCAAGATAATTTATACAAAATCAAATTTATACTGAGAATTTTTCATATTTTAAAACTCTAATATTGTTATACAAATGTAATTGATTATACGATGAAAAGTATTGCCTGTTAGCATGTGAATGACATTTTTCTTAAATATTTTCAGATCCCATTGCGCTTCCAGTTCGTGATATCCCAGATGTTGATATCCCAGATGTTGATATCCCAGATGTTG
>JAPDSC010008120.1:4299-21477 GCA_026290005.1 Latrodectus geometricus | reverse complement strand
TTGAATGAATGTTTCAATTTAATTTTAGACTGAAAGAAAATGTCTTTTTTTAAGAATTTTCACTCAAGAAGTATATTTTAAATGTATTAATCAAACTCATCAATTGAATTAACCAACTTAAAAATACAGTTTTAAGAAATGTGGCACTTAATTTATTAAATACTGGCAAATTATGAAACCAGCAAAAATGCACAAATTTTTTCAAACGATATATTTACAATTAAGAGGAAACAATAATTTTTTTGTTTATTAGTCAGACTACTGTTATAATTTTTTGTTTATATATATTATAGCTATATTTGCTTATAGCTATGAATTTATTTCATTTATTTATTAATTTATTTCATTTTCAATGATTATAATAAGAAATTTTATAGTAAAGTTTTATGTATTAATTTATGTAAAGTTTTATATATTAATTTATAAATTAAAATTTAATATATAATTTGAAAATATCCTGAAATCTTAATTTTTCTTCTAAGTGCCACAGAACACTTAACTTTAAAAGAAGACTATATTATAATTCAATCTGAATTCAAACAATATCAATTTTAATAATATTAAAATAACATCACTGGGATCATGTAAAAGCTATTTTTTTTTTTTTTTTGAAAATTTGCAATTCTAAACATTTTTTTATACAAGATTAATGGTAATAATAACTAAGTGTAAAATAAAATGATGCTAGGGCTTAGAAACTGAAGTAAGAATACATTTCTCTCTTCCTCTCTCACTATGAATAAAACACAAAATAAATTTTAAAAAAAAAATTACTTATATGTTAGATTTCTGGACTAATCTTTAATTTTAGTCAGAAGAATAAAGCATATTTTATTTTATTAACGTTTGTAGAAAAAAATTTAACTCCAATTTTTTTAATGAATATTCCCGAAAAATATTTTGCCATATAGACTTAGCTTACATTCTATTTTTGGTGAAAATGCACTTTAGGTCCCCTCCTTGGCACGTTTTCAAAAACACCGATGCCATGGCGAAAATTCTACCTCTATTTCAAGGTGAAATTTAATTAGCGACCAATGAAAAGGCTAAAACAAACGAGTAATTATTGAGCATGCGCGAGAAAACGCTTCAAATTCGGGAGTTGGCGAAGTAGGGGACCTAAAGCGCAGATTAACCCTATTTTTTACTGATAAAATATTTTTTTTTTTAAATTCTTATATTTTAAGCAATAATTAATTTTTTTGAAATCTGATAGTTTAAATACAAGTAAGAATTAACATTCAACAACTTATGCTCTTTTTTATTATTTAGAATTAAGTTTTCCTTTTTTTTATGACATTATTAATATTATTTTAGACTTAACTGGAAATTTAAGCTTATGATGTGTCAGGTCAGGCATATTTGAGGCATGTTTTAATATTTTTGCTGTTATGTAATTTCTTGAAATTGTCCTTAAAAAAGAAGAAATGTTTTTATTATTTAACCATTAAGTTTCGTAAAACTTTTACTTTCATTTGTCCTAATCATAAAAATTAGAATTTTTCTCAATCCAATTGAATAAAATACCTTTAAATGCTCCAGGTTTGGTTTCTGAGACTGTCTACCTTTTCAAGACTTTTATTGATGGTTTTCAGTGCTCATTATTTTTTTTTAAACTGTTTCCCATGATTCAACAGTAGTTCATTCAGGATGTAAATGACAGAAAGAATTATTTGCAACTTAAGCCCATTCTCTTACACAGGAAGTGTTTGTTGAGGGCCTCTACCATTGATGCCTCGTGTCAAAATCAATACAAAAGATTGAAATTGCTCTAAAATGCTCAGGTGCACGCGACTATCTCTTATTGTGGTCGAAGACGTTCACATGGACGACATGAAAGGCTGGGCTCTCTAGTTGATGGTCCTTTTCCTCTGGCTCATCTATTCAAACGTCTCAGTGGGCAATGCCCAGTTCTAGCGAAATAATGGAATCAACACAACACCATCAGTCTCCAGAGTAGCCTTTCGCTAACAAAGGATCTGGAGTTGACCATTGTTGGCCTGGAGATTTTGGCGTGATGATTTATGGAATTTCAACGATGATAGACCCCGTTTCCCTTGATAACCGTAATTAGTGTCACAAGATCTTGGAGCGGTGGTCAGCGGTAGCCAATTGTTAGGGTTGGCGAGATAATAAATAACCACTAACAAAAACATACTGTGTTTTTTTAATATTTAATAGAATGTATATTAAAATTGTTTTAATTACTTTGCCATAGTTTAAACTTCAATTTCACCTTTTAAATAATGCAAGCAAAAGTGATTAGTGAAACATCTTGCATAAAAGTTCTCTTGAAATTGAGTTTTAGATTTTATTAAAATACTAATTTAATTACTTGTTGTAAGAAGCTTTAGTTTCATTTCTTTTTTATACAAAATGAAATTTTATAAACTAAAATTTTTAATAAAATGTCTTATTTTATTATATAAATGCAATAATTTTTTAGTATTAAAAATTAAAATATTAATTTTTTGTAAAATATTTTTCAAAAAGTAAACTTTTTAAAAACAATATTTATTACATAACAATATTGCGGTACTTATAGATTAATTTAAACAATTGTAAAGTGCTTAAAGATTTTCTTCAATTTTGAAATTATCAAATATTGTAATTAGGACTCCTTTTATCTGAGTTGCATTTCTGATCAGCAGCATATTGGAAAAGCCGAAACCAGTTTCACTGCAGTAAGAGAAAACAATGCTCTTTAAAACAAATAATAATTTTTTTTATAAAGAAGCAATATTTATTACAAACACATTATTTAATGTGAGTGTTATTTAAAAAAAAAAAATGTTGAGAATAAATCAAGGAGGTAGGGCATCTGAAGGCATACACATTTTTCTCAACCCTCAATTATTACGCACAAGTGGCAAGCTTATAATGGGTGAAAAAATCCTAAGCGTACGATTTTGAAAAAGATGAATTCAGGAAAGGTATATATAAGTCATCATCAACTTTAGAGTTTGTTCAAGTAAGCGTTGATTACAATTTAAATAATAATAAAATTTGTAGTCAAAATTTTGAAAAGAAACATAAAATATATCTAAAATTATCCAATGTCAAATATAATGAAATAAATTTCATTATATGTCCATTAATCGTTTTTATTCCCCTTAATCCCACACAAAAATTCGGCCGATATACAATTCAAATGAGTAAAAGGGCTATATTTATACAAATTGCACTGCGTAGTTCAAAATATATTTTTCTTGAATAAATTTTACAGTGCTAATAAGTCAAGAAAATAAATAATCTTTCAAAAAATGAATTACAGTTGGGATTAGGTGTTTCTAGACAAGATAGCAATACATTATTTAAATCAATCAAATCAAAGAAATTTTAAGAAGGTTGTCACTTGAAAAATGTTTTATTTGTCTGAGAGAGTCAAGAAATTGTCGAACAATTTTTTAAGAATTATTATAATTGCTGAAATTTCAATTACAATACTTTAATAATAATTTCATTAACAATTTTTATTTTTGACATTATCATAAATTTACTGCTAGGAAATGCTAAAAGCTGTTACTAAAACGAAACTATTAAATTTTGACAACGATTAAAACACATTCAGAGTTTGATCCTTCCTTGGAATTGAATTAAATATTTTAATTTTTAAATTTAAACGACAACAAAAATTTTAATTTTTAAATTTAAACGACAACAAAAGCCTTCTAATCGATCTTTTTGAATGGAGAAGAAAATGTATTTGCGAAAACTCTCAATTGCTTTGAATTTCCATTAAAAAAAATTATTTTGAAAGAAAAATTTGGCCTATCTGATTAAAATCCTTTTACCATATTCTGTAATTTCTTAATAAAATTACTCAATAATTTCTTACCAAAAAGATCATCATAGCACAATATTTACTTTTCGAAATAAATTCTATTTCCTTAAAAAATAATGAAAAACCCCCACTAAGTTTCGAGTTCAATATCAGTCGCTATTATACAATGGTGATGTGTTTCTGAATTTTCGTGGTCATTGATCAGAGTTAGAACTTTGTAGTTTTCTGAGTTACGTCCCTTGAAACACATGAATGAAACCCGCTGTTTATGAAAAAAACTTTCAGAAAGCAATGCACACGAATGATAAAAAGCCATACAACAGCCATTTACTTTTAGATTATCTATTTTGAGGTGCCAAGAAAAATTTTTGCAGAAAAAAATTATTTTCAATTCTATTATTCGTATAAATTATGTTTTTTTCCCCTCCTTACGTTTGTCCAAGCCAAAAAAATGAACAATTTAATAATTCTCTTAAAATTTATAATCTCCTTTTTTTCTGGTTTGATATCTTGAGGAAGAGAATATGCTTTTATCTTAGAAATCTATCAAAACTAAGTAAGAATATAATCCACTTATTTTCGTATTAACTTTCATACTGAAAGCACATTCTTATTTTAAGTTTCTAGTATAAAATTATAGTTTTAAACTATCTGTATTACACACAAGAAGTTGAAAAAAGAATTTCCTCAAATTCAAAATGTTAAATATTCAAAGAATTATTGCCGATTTTTCTTAATAAAGTAATAAAGAAAATTAATGGCTAAAAATATCACACAAAGAATTTCATAAGGAATAATGAATGAAATGGTTAATCATGACTAGATTTATACAAATTTTTTAAGCGACCATCGCTGATGAGAGTCTAGCAATCAGTGCAATAGCTATCTGTAAATTAAAACATGGATTATCTAGCCTTCATATAAATCATACTTTAGTCAAAAAAAAACTTCAAAAATTTCTTTGCATCCAGATAACGTTAAAAAAATATATATATAATAAAATTATGATTAGTAACATTAATGACTGTAATTAAGGAAATTTAGGAGTTTTTTTTCTGGCATTAATTTCAGAATTCAAAAACGTTTATGCTTGTATAAATTAACTTCATCTAAATGTGTACAAATTACCTTTTGCATGTTTTGAATGTATTTTTTTTATTAATTTGAAAGTTGTTAAAAATATAATGGTATGAAAACAGTGAAATAATTTTAAAATTAAACAAAAAAGGTGACATGGAATAAAAGTTTTTAACGTCGAATCCTTTTTAGATTTTTTAGTAAAAATAAATCACATTTTACTAATGGACTAAAATTTCAGAATTTTTATATTTTTAAAGCTTGGTGTCCTTATTCTTAAGTTACTAAGCATCATTGTTTATTCTTTAAAACATTAGTTCATTAATTTTCAAAGAAGACGTTTGCGGTTTCTATGTGCTTATTTTACTACAGATAAAAGAAAATAAATCATCTCGAACACAATTGAGATCAGATATTTGACAAACATCAACGAAAATGGTTCGGAACTTCAAACAGCGGTGTTTTAGATACAACTGCTTACAAGGTATACCGCGAGATGATTAACGTTTGACTTTTCGAAATCTTAAGTCAGGTAACTTCGCCGAAAGTGAGTTCGATAAGCATCCCCGAAAAAGTTAAACCCCTTTCCACCCCTGCAATTTTCATATCCACCTCTTCGATCCGGGGAAGAAAGAAATGTTCCATTTTTACCTCCTTCTTCAAGTGCCCCACCGGCGAACAGGGACGAAACACAATGTGGTGGAAAAAGCCTGATAAAACTGCTTAGACGGGTACTTGCGTGTGTTCTGACTTACCACCCACTGAGTTTGAACAACAAAGAACTGTCCCAACCCCTACAAAAGCCGTCTTAAATTTCAACTTTTCTTTCAGGTGGTGAACTTTACAGGATTACTATACAGGGTTTGACACCAGGATACTCGGTAGGGAGCGCCATTGTTTGGTGTCGTCCACTTCTCGCTGACAGGAGTTCCATCAGGGACTGAATAAACGTCAGATCCTATTTTCTTTCACATCAGGATGATTAGACAGATAAAATAAATGTTCCTAAAAGTGTGCCTCGAAGCATTTCCTGTACATTATCACCACATTTTCACAAAAAATAATCAGAATATTCAGAAAATAAACGTGTGAAATTGTCAATTATTTGAAATGACAATATTCTTTAATATTAAAACCTCCATGTTTAACCCTATTGAGATAAAATTTTAATCACCAAATCATAAAATTTTTCACAAAAAAAATTGATTCACCCATAATGTTATGTTTGAAATGCTTGTTTGATGAAGTAAAATAAATAAGAATATGAGAATAAGAGAAAATATAATAATCTTCATACCATAAAGGGGTTTAAAAAGTTGATGATGTTTAGTGCAATTGTTTGAAAAAAGAGTGCAATTTTTTCTCGTACAATTCTATATCCGCAATGTTACCAATGCCAATATGAATAAAATATTTTATTCAAGATCTTCCTCTTCCCCATTGTAACATTCATTTGTCCCAAGAAGTTTTGTTAAATTAAATTTCTTCTAGTCTGGTAGGAAAAAGAAAGTATAACAGCCCAGTGTCAACTTCATCTCTTGACAATAGTCCAAAGTTAACAGGTTTGTGGTTTGGATGAGAACCAATCTATTAATTGATTGGCAAAATTTGCTTTTTGACTGTATTTATATATTAAATATCAAAATTAAATGAAAATTGAATTTCTACTGTGTCAACATTTTCAGATATTCCGATGCTCAAAATCACTAGCCTTAACTTTTTTTAATATAAAACAAATTCAAAAGGAGTTTAGAATTCAACAATCTAAATGTAAAGATTAATTATTTTGAATTCAAATTTGAATTTAATCATTTTGACACATCAAATATAAATTTTACAGTTATTAATCAAATTAGTATATGATTAGTAATGTAATTAAAGCTTTTCTTAAAAAAAAGTTTTTTAATTTAAATATTTCCGAATTTAAAAATTATTATCATATGTCTTATGGGAAAGTGAGGTATTCATTGGCTCCTGTTTCAGATTTCCAAATTTTTTTTAAAAAAATACAGATAATAATTATACAATAAAGGATTAAGCTTTAGTTTGAAACTTTTTTATAGGAATAATAAAAAAATTTAATGAAAATGATTTCTTAAAATATTTAATTTTAAAACACTTGACTTTCAAATGCAAGCATTTTAAAAAATATTAATTTCATTTAAAAATAAAAGGCCAAAAAAAAAATAAAATACACATTATTTTCAGCGATTAGTAATAATAAGTTTAATCGTAAATAATTTCTATAAAATATTTCTTTGAAATTTTTAAAAGTAAATATTTTGCTGTTTTTAATTCTATAAATACTTGGTATTTGAATCTCTTAAGATAATTAAGTTAATATAAATTAGATTGAAATATAAAAACAATTAAATTTACTAGTTTTTTTTATTTTTGAACATATATTTCAACTGTCTTGTCAATATAGTTGTTCAAATTATTAAAAGTGACAGGCAAATATGTTTGCATAAACAGAAAATATAAAGTATTTGAGGAATTAAAATTCCTTTAATTATTAGTTATTTGATGATATATAAACTGTATATCAAAAATATAAGTATGCTGTACCAATATATGAAGTTATACGAATGATATCAATTAAAATAATAACCGCATATGTATCATTTGATTCTGGAATACTGTAACTATTTCTGTATATGTTTTTGGTAGACACTCGTGAATTGCTACTACTTTTTTCTTCTTCCGCAGTTGAATACTTATAGAATAGTTGTGACTTTTTATAAATTTAAACATTTTTGAAGTATTTAATGTAAAATTGTATAATTTTTAAGTTGAGTATTATTAGGAATTTTTCATATAAAGTATCTTGTTAGAATAATTACAGACAAACTCTCAGAAAAAATTTATTTATTGATGTTATTACATTAAAAATTCAAAACAATTAAAGATAAGGAAAAATGTTAAATGAAACGTTTTTAATTCAAATTGGAACAATATTATTAAAGTCACATTGAAAACAATTAACTTATTTTATTAAGAAACACTATCTAAAAATAATATGAAATAAAATATTGAAAATAATTTGTTTTTATTTAACTATATCAATAAAAATAATTTCTTTTTAAACTGTATTATTTCTTAAAATACTTCTCTTTTTTAGAATAATAGATTTCTTACAGTTCTTGGAGTAGAGACATTCTTTCAGAAACTTGTTAATCTTACTGAAAAAGAAAAATTTATATCATACATGTAAAATTAGAAACTTTAAAAATGAAAACATTTACATCAAGTATTTTAATTAGCAATATCAAAATCTGAAGATATGCTTTATGAGATGCTTAATATTTTAATGTATTTTATTATATGAAATAATTCTTATATATAGAGATATATCTTGAAATAATTTTAAAACCATATGTCTATATCTGAACATATTTTTCGTGTGCAACAATTACAATGTTTATATCTCTCACATACAAAATTGCAATTGTATGGAAAAATTTATATTATATATAAAAAAGCAATTTAGTTCGTTTTAAAGTTTAATTAAAAACTATTCGTTAAATACAGTTTAATTAAATAACACGTTTGGATTATGAAATTTGTATGATTTTTAAAACATATAATTGACTTTAATATTTGTAGAGTGAAACTGATAGAGGATTTCTAAAATTATTATATACTGTTATATAGAATGTATTGTTCTTAAGATAAGGTACTCAATAGATAAGTATTCAGTAAAAAGGCTCAGTATGTCTTAAATGAATAGTTTTAAGTGATATATTTATAAGTTAGTGCTGAATTCATAATAAATATCTTTCAGCTTTCATCCTTCTCTTTATCCATAATGAGATGCATTTTAAACAAAGTTCCAAGTTTAAACAGATTTGCAAAATCTAAGATCGAAAACCAAAAATGGTAATTTGCAACATTGAATTATTAAAGATCAATATCTGAAATCTGATATGCGTTATAAAACAGCTATTTAATATATCTCTCAGTAGTTTTAGCTTAAATTTTTTTATAATATAGTTTTCCTGTGTCATAAAAAGGAATTGTTACATTAAATAAATTTAATTTATTGAGCTTGTAGAAGATAAAAATTTATTTTAACTTTTATAAAATTGTTCAAGTAAAACTTCAATGTACTTATTGAGCTTCAAGTAATCCTTCACTAGATCAACCCTTTTGGTAAAATTAAGACAAGTATTGAACTTACCCGGAATATTTATCAAAACAATAAAACTTAAAAATTACTAATTTTTAACAAAATAAATATATACTAAAAACTATCCATAGTTATAATTCAAATAGTTACAAAATAGACACTTTTTTACTACTTTAATAACTGCTATCTTCAAATAATATCTTGTAATTTATAAACAACAAAAGATACTTAATGGAATATTTAAATTAATATTTCATTATTATTTCTTATTTGTTTGAGTTAATGAAGTAAGTCTTCTTATAATTAGTGAATTTTATCACAAAACTCTTTGATACCAAACGAAAAGGGTGTTACACGGTCATATATATATATATATATATATACATTGATCAATTATGTTCCTAAAAATTGTGTTTTGTGAAAAATGCAATTTAATCACTCATCATACTGATATACACCACATAGCAATTATAATTGAAAATCTATTTCCCTGAAGCTGTTACTGATAACCCTATAACTTTTTTCCTGAAGAATATATTAATTTAATTTTATAGAATTTTAATTAAAAGAATACACGTTCAGGTGTATTTCATAAACATCATATAATTTTTTTCTAGTTACAAAATTAAGCTTTTAAATATGAATATATATCAATCAAGTTTACATAAAATAAAATCCGAATAAATTATTTAATGTTCAAATGACTGTTTTCAATCACTAATGATTATTTTAATAATATGTAATATTATTTTAATTGAAAATGATTTCAGAGTAATTGAAAATAAATTTGATACTCAATGTATGAGTTATTATGGATTCTTTATTTCTCATTTCTATTACAGTTTATTTACTTTATAGTTTTAATAGTATAATACGCTGAATTTTGATTGGAAATGATTTATTTATTTTTAGTGTATGATAAATGTAGATTCACATGAAATTTGAAATTTACAAATAAAATTTAATATCTAAGATTTCTAATTAAACCTCAAATAAAAGAAACTTAAATAATTTTTTCTCTCTTATCATGGTTTTAAATTAATAAAATATTTTAAAAAATTATTTGTATTTTCTTTTTTTTCCAAGATTTGATACATATAACTTTCTTATATTCTGCAATATTCCTAAATTTAGTTAAAAATTTGCAAATATTTACTTTATATTTTTCAATTTTTTGCATACTTTACTGTATGAAAGGAAAAATATTTTAAGACACAGCTGGAGAAAAGAGAAAAAAAACTTGACAATATTCTTCGATAATATAGCAATTCATGGTGTGACGGCTTATCAAATCTGCTAATAGTCCCACTCGAGTCATTTCTTCAGGTGGAAATCGACCTCTGAGCAACAAAATATTAACAGAATAAAGACAAGAAACGGCGCTATTTGGCGCGCTGAGAAAAGGTGGGGGATTTGAGTTGCGCTGACAGCTTTCATGTGGAAATTTCTTCTCTCGCTCACCGCCATCATCTTCCCTGCTCTCTCGGCGTCGGATGATGATGATGATGTACTTCTCTAGGCCGACGCCTAGGCCCCGCACCTATAGGCGCCACTCTGACCTCCATAACTGTCTGAAAGTGCCCGGTCATTTGTTTGTATCGCCCGTCCATTCTCACTTCTTCGCGTTTCTTCTTTTTTTTTTTTCTTGCGGTACTTTCGTTTTTTAGAACTTCCGACAACCCGGAACTGCAGGGAATGAGTTTGGGTTGGGAACACTAAAAAAGTTAAAAATTGAACAAAATAGACGGGAATTGATTTTGGTGGAGAAAAATTAGGCATCCTCCTAGTCTTTTTGTAATTTGGAAAACAACTTAGATGACATGTTTTTTTTTTATTTATTTATTTATTTATTTATTTTTTCCCCAAAAAAAGAAATATTTTTAATTTATTTTTGAATTGTAAATTTTTTAACAAAAATGTTTGAAATGTAAATTTTTATGGAATAATTTCCAAATTTTATCCTAAAATCTCTAAGTGAAAAGTGTTGGAAACTCAATTTTTGTTAGTAAGTCCTCATGAATTGTCAAAAGGAAGGAAAAAAAAGAGATTATTAAGGAAGGTATAATTTATTCCAATTTAAACAATGCCTTACGTAACTGTTCCCTATTAGCCAATGAGATTTCCTCTTACAAATATATTAATACACTCAAAATATAATTTTACATATTATGCAGTAATACTGCATGCAATAACTAATCGATGATTTATTTTTTAATTAGTTCGTACATAGTAATTTCTGGGAGGGTTTAATATTTCATATTTGTATTGTCTGTTATACTATTCAAACAAAATACGGCTATTTTACTTGATAGAAGAAAAATAATAATTTTGAATTTAATCACTACAAATTATATGTTCATTAGTGTTTATCACTTAAAAAATATAATTAAACTTTATTACATTTTAAATGATAAAAAATTGCGTAACAGAATAATGGCATGTAAATAGATTAATTAATAAAATTTGGTAATACAATATATGTTTATTAATTTTTAGAGAGATTATTTTTTATACAGATGCAATTCTTTATTATTAAAGAATAATCACATGAGCTTATCTTTTCTACTACTTATTTTCCTAAACTTAGATCTTATGAAAATTTATTGCATTTACGAGATTTCTGGCACATAATTATATTTTTCATGTTTGATTATTTGAACGAATGATATAACAACAATAATAATCCGATAAACTAAATATACATTTGTTTTGAATTTAAATAAATAAAAAGAAGTATAGATAAAAAACGTACGTAATACTGTAAGAAATGTGTAATTCATATTTAGTGTTTCATAAAATGAAATAAATTATTGTTGCTTAATTAAGCTTATTTAATTTTTTTCTCTGAACAAAATGAATAAATATTTAAGTAATAGATTTATTATAATAGGTCAATATTTTAAAATCAAAACATTAAATTTATTGCTCTAAATTCAAATACGTTGAAAACAAATGAATCTGTATACTTTTTTCATAAAAATATTTAAATGTTGTCGACAAAAAATTCATCTTTTATTATTTTTTATTTGCCGTCATTTAAATTCCAATTTATGTAACTGACATCATAAAAATATTAAATTTTACTTTAGAAAGTTTTGCTGTCAACCAAATACAATAAAAAATATAAAATTGTTATCCTCATTGTAAAGTAACAAAACAAGTTAAATAATATTCAGTTGAGAGAAAAAGTAAGTAAAATAATACAGATTGGTCAAAATTATTAAATATAGATTTAATAATTGTAATTTATGCGTGTGAGGTAATAAGAGTTGAATATATATTCGCAGAAATATTTTGTACACTTAATCAAAATTAAAAATATACTTTTGGCAGATAATAAAAAATTACGGTCTTTATAGATTAATTAATTAAAAGGAATAAATGAGTAAACGTATTTGACCAAATATGAAAAGAGTCTCGTTATGGTGTTAAATAGTATTTACTTTTATTTTTATTTTAAATTGAAATTTTTAACATGGCAAATGAAATTGACATTAAAGAACTTAACACCAACTCTTTTGTTCCTTTAATCGGGTAAAATTTTAAATATTTCTCCATTTTTATCACCGTAAATATTTTTGCGAAATATAACTCTTATCTATTTAATAACATTTGAGTCTGGAAATTACAAGACCATTCTAAAATATTGTTTTGCAAATACATCATATTTTGTTTCCATATAAGTTTTTATGCATAAAAATATAATACAAGGGGAAAAACTGAGAATTTTCAATGTAATTTTATCGGTTACTATAATTTATGTTAATCTTGCAATGAAAATCAATAATTAATTTGAATATTTGTAGAAAGTAAGAGCTAAATGATTCTCCAAGTGTCGAAAGAATTGCTGTCGAAGCGTCTCGTGGAATTACAAATTGTTTGCCGCCTCTGTCTGTGCTTCATTATGCAAAGTGTCTAGTCTAATTGTGACTGGTCGTGACTTATTGATTGACAGCAGCTGGTGGTTATTCAAAGCTTATATTAAAAACACTTTTTTATTTATTTATTTATTTTTTCCCTTAACGGACACGCGACGACATCAGATCGTGATTGGTTATTTGTACTTCCCTCGCCAAAAAATGTAATTCATACGAATGGAAAATATTTTTTTACCCAACAAAACAAAAGTTCTCGAATATTGCAAATACAAAATAAGACATTATACTCGAACAATCCCACACAATTACCACATCCGTACACGCATATCCGTGCGCCAAACTCTGGCGACGATATACACATTTTTTTCTGGGCTTTTTTTCAACATCTCTCTTCGTAATATCATTATAGATTATGCATTTCCGTGATGGTTCTTTCATTAAGGGCAACGCGTTTTTGGCGCGTTAATTTTTGTTGGTAGAGGAGTCATTTCCTCTGCCGATACAACTCAATCAGGCAAGAAAGCAACAACAACAAAAATATGGAAAAACTAACTGTTGCAACCCTGTCCAGGTAATTATAGAACTGGCTTTCAAAGGTGGGCGCTTATTCTTGGCAAACATGTGATTATAAAGTGGATTTTTTGATGATTTATCAAGAAATTTTGATTCTTTCAGTAGAGCGAGTGAAAGTAAGAAAATAGTTGGGCTTACAAAAAACCACCGAGTCAGACGTAGTTAACCTTTTTCGGGGGGATCAAAGGGGTATGGGTGGCCTCGACGCTTTTCGGATGAAACGGGCACTTGATTGATGATAAATAGAGCGGAGAAAAAATGGGAAAGATACAATGCAAAATGCTAAGTCTTATATAAGCATTAAGAGAATATATTTTGTTAACTTTTCTGAAGTTTGCTGGACTAAGAACAATAGAGGCCAAAGCGCCCGACACTCACTTAATAATCATACCATTTACTTAGTAAATGATCCTAATTGATTAAAAATAATTAAGAAATAAAAAAAAATCATTAAAAATATTAGTGTTTATGGAAATTATAGACTGTATTTTTTTACCTAAATCAGAAGAAAAAAGCCATATTTTTTTTGTTTGAAATAATTATAAGCACAATAAATAATTTTTTCCATGCAATATATTGTAACTAAACTAGATTCTCACTTGTTCTGCTGTCTGCGCCTTTTAAATTTGTCTATTTTTAGTCTGAAATTAGTTTAATTGTTTTTAACTTTACTTGTTTTATATTTCTAAAAGATGAAATTCTAAACTATTTATATCCGGATTTCAATATCAATAATATAAAAGTAAAAATAAAAGCAATAAAATTTTTAAAAAAATATTAGAAGATTTAGTAACAGAAAATTCAATAGATGATACAGTAATAAACATTTTTAATTATTAAAAAATTCTCAAAAATAGAAGTAATATTATTTTATTTAAACAATAATATATATATATATATATATATACATTTATGGTATAAAACTCGTCCATTTTTATTAATGAAAAACATGCAACTTTATTAATTTTATAATTTATCACAATAACTAGAAAAACTGGGTCTCACTTTCTGTCTCTTAAATTTACTTATTGGTCTATTCCATCTTGAATAAAAATAAGAGTTCATTATATGGCCTAAGAAGCATAAATTAATTGCAATATAAAATGGGGAGATTCTAAAGCATAATTCGATAGATTTCTATTAGAAAAACAAAATATTCAAACTTTGCCTTTGATTGATTCTTTAAATTATCACTGTTTTAGTTTTCATTGTTTTGCAATGAATGGCATAACAAATAATTTATAAAAACTTCACGTGACTTACATTTTTTAATTTTACTCAATCGAAATTATTGAGACATTAATCTTATTGTGATATACATTGTTAAACTAAAAATGATATAATTATTGACCTAAATAAGTAAGCTAATTACTTAGATTTTATTATGATCTAGGCTATAAAGTTGATGATACTATTTTCAAAATTTTTCTTTCTGTATAAATATGCTTCATAAATAATTACTGTAATCTATATTTCGCCGAACACGTCTAAGTTTGGAAACAAAATGGTTGTAAAAGTATTTTGTTATTTGATTTAAAATTTCAAAGACAGCACATAATTATAAATGATGAAACAACAAAAATGTTTATAATTTTTAAATATTTTAATTAGCATCTAAGTAAGAAATTAGCAACAATCCAGTATTTCATTTTAACTAAAGTTTGTTTAAAATTTCATGGGGGAACAGTTGTTTTTCTTGTGATATAGGGAAATATTACGCAATCTTCAGTGTTTTTATATATGAATTATTATTAAAAAGGGGCAAAACTTAAATTCTACTGTGTTTACTATATAACACAAAAAGGTTGACTTTCTCCGTCTAAGCATTTCTAAAAACCAGAAACATTCCATTCTGTTGTAGTACAATGCGTGAGAAAAGTCTAGAGATATATTGTGTTGAAACCAACGTACTAGATAAGAAAGAATCTCTCATTTTTCACTGCTTTATATCTTCTTCGAATAAAGCGATAAATATGCTTCCACACCTGTGGAAGTGAAAGAACTACCACGCATATCTCCAGGTTACCCTGGAGATATCTCTGTGGGTAGTACTCAAGTTCTCTAAATACCGTTAATCAGTTCTTTAGGACCGTTCCTTGTCACGTTTCTAGATAATTCTTTGAGAACCATTTTTCTTTTAAATCGATACAGTAAATTAACGAAATGTCAAATACCTAGAACATTTCTACACAATCTTTTTGATTGGAAATTATTTTAAAGTTCAAATTAGTTTTACATGTTAGTTAAAAATCATGACATGTGAAATGAATTATTTCATTAATTAATTTTCCTTTAATTTGTCTAATTTTAAAAAATTTAGTTTATTTTTTAAAAAAAAATGCATTAATATATGCTACAAGTTCTTTGAGAGATAACATGTGTTTAGGATTTTTATTATATTTATATACCGGGCTTCATTTATATAACTATAAAAATATATTCTACATATATTTATGTTATATATATGTAGAATATATTTTTATAGTTATATAAATGAAGCCCGGTGGCATAGTGGTAGCGTTTCGCTCCAAAAGTAGAGGTCTGTGGTCCAATCGTCGAATTGGGCAAAATCGACTTAATTTTTTACCACTTCAGTGAGTCTATGAAACTGAGTACCCATGCTTGAGAACTAAATATTTAGGGTTTCGTATTAGGGTGACCACCTAACCGGGACAATGCTTTGCATCTCAGGGCTCTCGGTCATGAAAATACAAATGGACACTGTAGCTCTTGACTTCCTCATTGGTAATCGTGCCACTGAATTTAGTTTTATCAAATAAATGACAGCAATCATATTAGCTGCAATAAATTACGCTTAAGTGTTTCTTATTAAATGACGTTTAATTCCTTTCTAATTTTAAATAGACTCAATCTCCATGCTTGAAAATGATTCAGATTTTGGGACAATTTGATGGACAGAATGCTGAGTACCAATTGAAGACCTTGATTAAAACTTGAAATGAAACCAAAAATAAGTTTTTTTCTTGGAGCGATTATTTCTATGATAAAAGAGAAAAATAATATATTTTAAAATTATTTTTAATAAAATGTATTTATTTTTACGAAATTTGAATTTAATTACCTTTTTAATTCAATACGCATTATTAGAAATATACAATAAGCATAACACAGAAAAAATTGCTATTCTTATTTAAAACTGCTATTCTTATTTAAACTGTCTTATTTAAAAATTTTATACTTATGCCAGTTAAAGATATAACTAAAGAATTTCAAGTTTTTTAATGCAATCGAGAAAACCTCGACTTGATTTTCTTAAAATCTTGCTGTTATAATTATATATTAAGAGTATATATTCTCCCATCTTCTTAGTTTGATTATCGATATGATTATTCAATAAGCATATTTCTTATTTTACGTATTTTGTTTATAAAGCCACGGGGGATTTGTTAGTTGGGGTGTTTGTTCTTGTCTTCGGGAAATTGCGAGTTCGAATCCCGTCCCGGACAAACGTCCATCGTGTTAGCTAGTGGCGCTGGATCACTTTAAATACGTCTTGGTTGCAATGACAGCCATGTGAAATGATACCTCTGGGGGGTCTTTTGCTTCTAAATTGCGAACAAAGACTCACCTACTTTCGAGGAAACGATGACACTCCCACTAGGTGCTCCACAATATACTAGTTGTCATTACTTCCGCACCTTGTAGTGATGAAAGGTGGAACTCCTATACTATATACAAATATATATATATATATATATATATATATATATATATAT
>JAPDSC010008119.1:0-21039 GCA_026290005.1 Latrodectus geometricus | reverse complement strand
TTTCAAAGCTTACTCTTTCAGGTTATTATGAATTATCTGTTATTTTACGAATAATATTTAGTTGTATATTTGCCTATTTAAAAACTGAGTAATTTTATTGTTAGATATTTATTTAATAATTATCATCTTCACAATTGACTGTAACAATGGAATTGTTGCAATCATGATTTTATTTCACAGTATTTAAAATCTATCCTATTTACAAAAACATTTACATTATTTTTTTATATTTTATATTCAAGTTCCTAACAGAGTTTGAATAAATGAAACTTTAATTAAAGAATTTTAAGTTATGATTTTTATTTTCCATAAATTGGAAAGAATATAATGCTTAGAGAAGATAAAAAAGTAGATTTTATCAGAAATCCTAAAAATCACAAATGTTATATATATAAATTTTATCAAAAAATATAATTTCCTTTTCAGTTTTTTAATTTAAATTTTTTTAAGTACATAATTTTGTAAAAAAGAGAAAAGTAAGGAAATCACTTAGTGTGTGAATTATTTGCACCAAAAAGAATCATCCCATTAAAGAATCATATCAGCAAATGTAAAAATGGTACAAGAGCATATTACAAGATTGTGAAAAGTAAAAGTATTCTGTATATATGTTTATTTAACAAATTTATACCTTGATTTTGATGTTTATTTCAAGATATTTTTTTTAAATTTAAAAAAAAATGTTATTAAAAATGAAAATATTTGTAATGAATAATAATTTAATAAATAGCTGGATGCTTAATTGTTCTATTGTTGCCCATTTCTAAAATTTTTTCTAGTAAATGATGGCATAAGGTTTTTGTTACTTATGCCATTAAGATTTATTGAATTATTTGTGAGCTTGATTGCCTTAGGTAGAGCCTAGCCCTTAGAGTAGATTAGATTGTAGAATCCTTCTACAATCTAATCTATTCTTGGTCATATTACTCCAGTTCTTGATCTTCAAGATATCTAGATACTCTTGAATACAATCATTCTGATTTTTGTCTGTTTTTAAAGCTATTTCTGATAGATTTAGTTTTGAAAAAGTCAGTTTTGTAACACAATCTTACATCATTTGTTCACTGGCTATTTAGTTCAAATTAAACAGTCAGCTTATTTATTTTTTTGAATTTTAATAAAATTTGTAATATTGGGTTCGTTTAAAAACAATAAAGTTCTAATTATTAACTTTTACGCCATACTCCAAAATGAATTCTTACCAAAAATGCTTTATTTATCTTCCTTTCAAAAACATCTCTATTCTGCCATTATTCGTTTTTCAGATGAGGATTTAGTGAATAAGATGATTTAAGTGTACTAAATATTATCATTAGGAGGAAAATGAAATATCACTAACTCATTTAATGTATGAATTTCATTATTGTTTCAATGTACATGTATTGATTCAATGTATGAATCAATATGAAAGTTAAAAATATGTGAAAATAAGTAAAAGGCTTAATATATATGATGACAATTAAAAATATATGCAATTTGAGACTGAACTATATTTAATTTGTTGTCAGGTTAGTCCCCAGTAACACTAAATTTCCAGTTATTTTGAGCAGAGCAAAATGCCTGGCTTTCAGCTAAATTATTAGACTTTAATCTTTAATTACTTAAACATTTGATCTCTCTTTATGTTTAATATTTGCAGAGGTTTCAAAATCCACTTTAAAATATAGATTTAGGTTGCATAAGTCCTTATGTGCATAAAATTCATAAAGCTCATGGTGCATAGATTAGCAAACAAATAAATTGATAGTGAAATGATAAGATGAAGGATTTTTCCAAGAAAATGGATTGAATGATGATTACATTCAAAATGTAGAATATTTTCTTCTGAAAAAACTTACTAGCAAGAGTTCTCATTATAGAGATTAATTCTTTTTTTTTTCTTTATTATTATTTCATAACTATTGAAAGATTTTTAATATTGTTCTTGTAAATAATAAATTACATTTTTGAGTCTACTTCAATATAACTTTGTAGATTGCAAACTTTTTTATTAATAATGGAAGCCACAGTGTTAAAAACTACGAATCATTAGTTTATCAAATTGTTTCAGCATCTTTTTAATTTTTTTCTGTTTATTAAATTAACCTATCTCATATTTGATTTATATTTTATTTTAAATAATGTTTAAAATGTAAGTTGGAAAATTTCTGTACTGAATACTAATAGCAGCAAAAAAATAATTTTCGAACACTTTTATACAAACAAGAACCATCAGATTCAGATCAACAACAAAAATAATTTTGTGCAAAAAGTTCTAAAATTGTAATTTTAGAATATCTTATGCAGTTAATCTTGATAATTCAGAACACATTAATTATTTGAAGATTCAAAATGTTAGTGATAAAAATGAATCATAATATCAAAAATTATCTGCAGTTAAATATGTAGTTAGATAAAAGTATCACTGTGCTATATCTTTTCATTATTTAATACTTAAATTTATTTTAGAATTATTTTTATTTGCCAACTTGTTGTATTCATTTTGTTAGATAAAGAACAGCGAGAACTCTATGAAGCAGCGAAAATTATTCAGAAGGCATATCGCTCTTATAAAGGACGTAAACGCCAAGAAGAACAAGAGAAAGAAAAAGCTGCTGCAACTCTCATTCAGACATATTACAGGCGATACAAACAGGTGCTATAAGCTTAAAAATTTTAAATAATCTTTAGACATTTACAAAGATGTTTTTTGTGTCAAAAGTACGATTTTTTACTGCATGTAAGATTTTCTATTTCAAAAAGGCCTAATTAATGTATTGGTTAAAGAAATTAGGATTATCATTTTTATAATATATGTAAATATTTATCTTTTAGTTTATCCAATATATAATGTAAAATGTTATTAACTGTATAAATTATGAAAATAATTTATCAAAGAGCATTTACTCTTTCAATGAATTTTTTATCGCTATTCGGAATTTTTATTTTGAAAAATGTTAAAAATTTATTTTATCTCTTATTAGTAAAGAAATTTTTGTAATTTTGATTGATATCAAAATTAATTTCAATATTTACATAGATAGGACACAAATAGTTTTTTTTCTAGAATTCTGTAATTATTTATTCCCATCATATCATGTAAATAATAATTTATCCCCCTCACAGAATTATATAAATGGTATAATATTATTCTGTGAGGGAAATAAATGATTAGATCATTTTCTCTTAGATTTTTTAAAGTAAAAATTTGTTATAAAAGGTTTGCCAAATAAAACATAATCTAATTATGATGTATAAATTATCTGAAAAAAACTTTAAAAATGGGAAAGTATTTAGTACTTATAAATAAACCATGTCAAATGCTAATATTTAAGGTTACAATTGCCTAAATAATTCTTAAAGCTTAAATCATTATTAAATAACATAAGGTAGTATTATTGTGCTACAAATAAGTGTAAATAGTTTTTTTAATTTTGTGAAGTTTTTAAATCAAATGTTTTTTTCTGTTATCTGTCTAATACTGGAAAGAATCAAAAGGGTTTCTTAGGGATTATCAGAAATATACAAATAACATGTTTTTTCTTTTAGATAAAATATTTTCTAATTCTTAAATGTTGATTATTGATACATCTTAACATTTAAATAAATTATAATTCATACTGTATAAAATATAAGTTAAAAAGAATAAATATTTACTTTATTCATTTTTCTCAATAAGATAAGATTAGTTTTAAGTCAACTAGCTATTATCTATTTAGATATAATAATTACATGCCATTTCTCATATTTGTAATGGTGTTCCGTAATTTTATTATGTATTATAGCAAATTATATTATATAAAATTATATGGTATCTGATAAAATGATGTAGTTGCTTTGAAGTATCAGATCCTTATTTGTTCATTAATAGTTTGATCTACCTTTTTAATAAGATCTTTCATTTATCTACAGTATATGTATTATAAGCAAATGACAAAGGCTGCCCAGTTGATCCAGAGCCAATTTCGCAATTATTGCGAACACAAACGTTTTAAGAAATGGAAAGAAAATGATGCTGACTGTATTTCTCCAGCACTTGGTAGTTCTCCGAGTTCTGTGGCTGGTCCCTCTGCTGCGAGTTTGCAATCTTTGTATTGGACTCTGGCAGAATCTGAACGCAGGTTAAGTTCTAGTCGGGAAGGCACTCCGACATCCTCTACACTTAAGTAAGTTCTAATGTCTTTAAGACACTTCATTGAATAAATCATATGCGTACTTATGTATTTTTATTTTGATAGTTAATTTTCTACATAGTGTACGAATTTATTTTATTTCTTAAAGGAGAACATATTCTCAAAGGAGGCAACACCAGGCAGCTAGAAAAATACAGCAGTTTCTCAGGCAGTCGAAAAATAAGTAAGTATTTTTTTTATCAACGTTTAATCTTATAAATTAAAAAGGTATCTTATTATCGTTTAATCTTATAAAATACTTGATTGTTTATTTTTCTTGAACCAAATGTGTTTTTCTTTCTTGCTAACCAGTATGTGGGATTACTTTCAAGGAAAAGTGGTGAGTTTTTAATGTTAAATAATTATACCAATTTTATGTGTATAAATTTTAAAATTTTATGAAGAAAAATGCAGTTTCAAATGATTAAAAAGTTATTTATTTGGGAATTTTTACAAGATTTAAAAGAAATATGATATTAAATAGTTTACAATATTTTGCTTAAAAAAACTTTTTTAAATAATGCTTATTAAAATGCATTTATTTTAAAAATTATATTTTTCATAACTGGAGTTTCAAGTTGTGGGAAAAAATTTCAAATTTAAGAATAAATCATGTTCTGCGTTCTGTGTTTGGTTCAGATCTCACTGAGAGAATGTATAAACCATACCTACTAAGTATGCTGATTGGTTGGGTACATTTTATAAATTTAATATTATTGGTACAGAAATTTGATAGAGAAGTTTTTAGTTTCACTTCTCAATTTAAATTTTACTTTCAATGTTACTTTCAAAATTCAAGTGTTTTGTGTAGGGTCAAGTGTTTCTTAAAAAAAAAATGTGATGCATCGCCAAATCTTTAAAACTGAAAAGAAAGGTTTTATATGTTTATTTTTACAACTTTTACAAAAACTAAAAATCAGTAGGTTTCAAGAAAAACTATTTTTTATATTTTAATGTACTATTGATAAGTGTAAATTTTGGAATGTGTGGTTATTGCTGCAAACATCAATGAAAAATATTGGTATTAAAACTCTTTTATATGTAACCATTCAATTCTCAAATTACTTTTTAAATTTCTAGATTCAACCAGTTACAAGTTTGTAAATTATTTAAGATTCACACTTTAATAATACTTCAAAAAGTCATCATAAATATGTACATATGTCGATATAATTGGTTACCCTTTATTGATTAATAGTATTATGTTAAACTTCTATTCTTTTTATTAATTATTCTTGCACTTATTCAGAAAATCATGTAATATTCTTAGCAATAACAGAAGAAATATTTTTGATAACATAAAATTTTTACTTTCTCTCATACCAATTTTTTTATTTATTTTTAATTATTATTATTATATTAATGCAATTATTTATAAGCTGTTTAAGAAATATCTTGAATTTTATTTATTTATAGACTTTTGTAAAAGCAAAAGAAATCATCTTCAAAAACTGTTTATCAATGTCAAAGTTTAAAAATTACATTAAATTTTATATTTTATAACCTCTACTTTTTTATATCAATAGATTACAGAGAGAACGTGCACTAGCTGCCGAAAGAGAGAAGCTACCGGGGGAAGCACAGAGTCTGCAGCCTCTGCGCCTAAAATACCAGGAACAGCCTTCTGACAAAAAGCTCCCTTCTGATAATAAGTAATAACTTTGTTTCGATAAATATTTAGAAAATAGTACATTATAAATATCTAAAATTAATTATTTCGTAAAACTACTCTTTATTTCGCTAAACTGTTTATTATTTCAAGTTTGTGTTATAAACTTGTAATTTATATGTAATGAATACTTTTATAACTACTTTTATTATTATTGTATAATAATGATTCCTGTATTGATTTAGAGGATGGTTATATGTGCGTAAAGTAATGTTAAAAAATAAAAGCCCACTTCATAATCTATTATTCATTCATACATCTAAAATACACTAGTCATTATCATTTCTTCCTTTGCTGATCCAGAAATGATTTGTTTTAAAGTGCTATTTGTTGTAAAGTGGAATTGGTTTATTAACCAAAATATTTCGTATATATATTAGAAATATTTCAAAATATGTTTTATTTTAGAAATTTCGTTAGCATTATAGCAAAAAGGAAAAAAAAAAATCAATGATTTGAATGAATCATGGATTGAATCAATGAATTAATCAATGATTCGAAAATCTCTTAATCATTTTGTTCGTTAATTCTTTTTGTGGAATTTTCAGCAAGTGCTAAAATTACATACAAATTTCTATTTAAATGTTTTTGAAATTTTCTTTTACTCATATTGAATAAATTATTCTAAAAAGACAAAAATATTTTTTGTAAAATATCACTGTATTCAAATATTTGTTTGTAACAAATTTATATCTGAAATTATTAAACATTGTTTTTAGAAAATAAATTAGATAAAAAATTTTTTGAAAATTTATTTTTAGCGTTCTAATTTTGTAAAAACAATTTAAATAGTAAAGTTATAAATTATTGAAGATTTAAATAAAATTTATATGTTATTTTTTTAGAAATGTAATGTTTATAGTAATTCGACATACATGTTTAAAAAATCTTTATCTTTTAAATGAAGTTTCTTATTTTAAAATATTTTATTAATATATGGCTATGATTTATATGCTACAATTTTTGTTTAAAATCTTTTTTTTTTTTTTCCTTTTTTTGATAGGAATGCTTTGTGTGATAAGGAGAATACTTGATAAGTTTGAACTCTTGTGTTTCTTTCAAGCATGTCCTTTTCTAGGAAAATCGATTGAATATTGAGTCCAGCACTGCCACTAGTCACCAATGCAGTGATTCATTTGCTGTAATTTTATTGGCTGGCTTAAAGAGTGAAAAAAGTATTGCAAGAGATATTGTGAGATCATCATCCGTAATTAGTCTTTAAATATTTTGGTTTTGTCTTAAAGAGTATAAAAATTTAATGTGTGTCAACTTAGTCATTATTGTGATAATGTATTGCAGATATATTTGAATATATTATATTTATATTAATGAAAATTCTCTGACCGGTGCAAGCATACAATTCAATGATCTATCTTCTACCTGTTACTATTTGTACATATATGTTTAAATGTTTCCAACTACATCCTTCAAATCTGAGGTCTGTGTTGATTTCCCAAAAATGAAAATTTAAAATGTCTTCTGTTTGAAAGCTGTTTCATATATTCATGATTTATAATGTTCATTCAATCGTTCACATTATATAGATATATATTACTATGTTGTGCTGTGATATGTTTATAATGAAGTTGTTTTTCTTTCTTATATTTAATTGCAAATGTGTTAAAAATCCATATATGTCATGTTGAAAGTATAGAATCTCATTTATTCCTTTATTAAATTTTTATTTCACTTGCATGTATTCTTACATTGCCTACATGCTCTAATTTATGTTTTCGTTGTTTAACTTATCTTGCATAGTTTCATTTCATCTAAAAAAATGTACTTATGAATGAGCCCTGTTACTAACTAGTCCATAAGCCGCTTTTGTGCTTAAGAGTTACTTCTCAGAGATTGTCTTAATTCTATGGATAATAAAAAATGTGTTTTAGAATTATAACCCTTGTATATAGTTGTTGATTGTTGACAGTTTATATTTTGCTAGAAAGAATTAGGCTTGAAGCATTTTCATTGCCACTTGGGAGAATACTGTCAATGACTTTAAATTTATAATATTTTTTTAACTTAGTAAAATATCTTATATATTAAAATTTCAAACTTTGGTGAAAATAAAAATGTAATGTACTTTGGAAACAATTTAATATCTCTTCTCAAGTAAATGATAGCATTAAGTTACTAATAAAATTTATTAAGATATTGTTGTCTGGCTAATGATATAATTTATTTCTTTAAATTTTCAATGAATGGCAGTTAATTCTGATTGACATTAAACGTCAATATTTTGATGATATTTCAAATTAAAATGTTATTATGCAAATTTATCCATTATTATTAATGTTTAAATTTTATGTGTTTTTTTTTAACTTTATTTTGATATGGATAAAGTGATCATTTTTAATTGTTTAGAATTATGCATTTAAAATTGAAATAAAACTTTATTATAATTGTTAAATATATATAAATATGTATTAAACCATTAAATGACATCCATTTTCAGAAAAGTCATGATTATGAAATGTATATATAATCATGATTTGGATATGAATTTTAAAAATATTCTTAGTTGAATTTATCTAAAAAGTTATTGCCACTAATTTATTATGTGAAATTTACATTGCATTGAAATTTTCTTTTCAAATTGCAATTTTTTAATGTTATTCTTTTCTTTAAGTTTTATATCAAATTGATAAATCATTTGTTAATCGGTAGTAGCTAAACAAGTTTTTAATAATTAGAATTAATGAATTTCCTCTTTTTCATAATTTAAAAACTAAGACATTTTTCTTTTTTGATAAAAAGTAATATTTCTAAAATGAATTTGTTTCTTAAAATCTACCTTTGGTTTTATTATCTTTAAATATTAAAACATAGAATTTTCTTTATTTAAATATAAAATACATTCATACTGTAATTGCTGTAAGCTCATAAGTTCAAAATTATAATTTTTAAATTTACATTTGTCTGTTTTGTTAACTTGCTTACTATATGTTGGCTGCTCATTAAATGAAAGTTCTTTTTAGTATGGCCATTCGAAAATTAGTTAGCACTAAGGTAATTAATTTTGTTTATAAAAAACCTAGCATTTTTAATCAATTATTTGTAAGAATTTTCCTGCAACGGGTGATGAGATTCACAGTTTTGGATTTGTATTAAATTGAATCTGTGTGCATGTGTATTTGGATAGCTCTCTGGATCTATTTTAGTCAAATTTTGCATCACCTGTAAGAAAATAAAAGCTGTGAAAACATTGACAGCCGTCTAAGAGTTGTTTATCATTCTGTGGAGTGTGCATAGAGTACAAAAGCTTTGAAAGCTTTCATAAGCAGTCAAAGATCAAAATAATCAAAAAACGATTGATCAGCTTTCTTTTCTTTTATCACTGATACATTTCATCATAACACTTTCTCATGCAGGTCAGGGCAGATTGCTCATCAAGTAAGATGCAACAAATATCCCTGGATTTTATAGAGTTTTGCATTCAGTTCAGGTTTGAAAGTTGAATTTTGCAACCATTCAGCACTGAAAAGTTCATGGCTGTTTTGCATGTACTATCAATCTGCCCTTGTAACTGTGTCTCAAATAAATATTTACTAATTCTTTTTCTTCGAATTTTCTCATCAAGAATTTTATATCAATAAAGTATTTTTTGGAAAATTTCATTAGTTTCTAATGGAAAACATTCGTTTGTCATGCACTTATATTTAAAGTAGCAAAAACCGGTTATGGCCGACTGCCATTCTTCAGTTATTGGGGTAAAGGCCAACTCTGTTTTACTAGATAAAAATAAAGTAAAATAATAAAAATAAATATGAGAAATGTGCCTAATCAGAGGTGATCTGCTGTCAAAAGCAGTCTCCCCTGTAGATAAATAAAGGGGAATATCACCATTTCACCTTTTCTGAATTTTTAAAAACTAAAATGTGTAGAACCTGAGAAAAATTCAATACAGAAAGGAAGGATGGTGAATTCTGTCTTTTTTTAAAATTATTCTTGCCAATTCCTGTTCTTGTATATAGCTGTTGATAATTTGTAAAAGGTTTATTCTCTTTCGCTATAAACTGATATTAACTCTGCCATAGTGTATGAGAAGGATTTTAGGTGCTTCATCTTTCATAGGGCGAAATCAACTTTTGGAAATATAGTATATATATAAATATATATATATATACACACATACTCACAACATACATACATAATATATATACATTATATTATAGAGATTCCATTTTTAAATTATTGAAGGGACATGAGGGGTGACTTTTGAAATTGGTAAAAATAACAATTAAACAATAAGTATTTGAAAGGGTTATTCAAAAACCCATATTAGATAGATATATTTCATTGAGATACTCAGTAATATATTTCTTGTATAGAATTAGTCCTGGAGATCGGCCTGAGCAATGCTTATTGAAAGCCTGAGCCGACATTTCTTGCAACAGAGAACCATTTAAATATCAGAAGCATTTATTCAATCTGAGGGAGTATATACTATGTGTGTGTGTGTTTTTCTTGCAAAGCCAATGTAAGAGATTGTTATGTTTCTTAGGCTGGTCGGATGATCATAGGAATTTTTGAAAATCTTCCCTTGTACACTTGCATTTAATCATTCTCTCTCATATTTGCACATTCTCCTAAATCATCTCATACTTGAATTAAATTCATTTAAAAAGTATCTTTGAAAAAGAATTTAGAACTCTACACCCAGACAAATCATTATAATTGATCTCTTAATATGTGTGCATTAGATTTTCATAATGTCTTTAAATATATATTTTTATTTTGATTCAAACATTCTAAATATTTTGCACTTTTTTTAAATTGTGTTTCACACCTCTGTATTTTTGTTAATCCCTATAGCTCTACTTGAGAATTAATATATGTGTGATCTTTATTGACAAGCATGATATTTTTGTTGAAAGAATAAAAATTGCAAACCTGTTAACATAACAATTGTTATTTTCCTGAAGTTATTCTTCATAGTAATGTTCTAAAGCATGATTTGATAAAAGATTTGAAAATAAGAATTTTATTTTTTTATGTTTGTTATGGATTTTATCATGTATCACTCTTATTTTAAAAAAATAGTTTTAAATGTTTGAAATTAAAATCCATTTATGCTATTTTTCATTATTAAATGTCAAAAATTAATAAGAAAATCATATAGTGTTGAATTCTTTATTATTTATTTCTAATATAATTTGATCTCATTAGTTTTGTGTTTATAAACTGGAAAGACATTAAAATGAATGGAACTTTTGAAATTAAAACATTTTGTTTACTTAGTATCTGTGAAATTTTTAAAGTTTAAGGGAAAATTATTTTTCCAAAGCCAGGTGATTTTTTCATTTAGTTGTTACTGTTGCAAAATTAGTTATTTATTATTACCCGTTGACTTCAAATTTGTTAACTGGTTTACTGTTAGCAGGTCTGCAGAAAATCAAGGAAAAGGGTGAAAGCAAGTTTTGCAAAAACAAATGCTGGTTTTCTCTGGCTTTTGTTTTGATTTACCTTGGAAAAATTTAAAACTTGTGGAGATCATTTATTTTTATACATAATATGATATTTTTTAAAAAATATGCAAGCTGTTTAATTTTCAACTTATTAATTTTTCATTTTATTAATCTTGATTTGTTAAATAAAGACCAGCCGGTCTTTCTACTTTTTGTTTTTTTCCTCCTGTAAATTATTGATTTATCAAAGTATTGTGCACTTAGAGATCTTAAAGCAGTGTGTGTCTTTGGTCGAATTTTCGCCTGTTTATCCTGTGGCATGCTCAAACTATTTCAATGTTGTATCTTTCATATTGTTTAGAAGATTTGTAATGTTGTCTACTGTCATAGCATAAATATGTGTTTTATGAAATACATTTTATCATTTTATTATACTGTTTTTCTCATCTATTAAAAAGTGTGTATGTATAGTTAGACATAATTTATAATTGTGTTATAATTTTACATGTGTCTTTATTACTCTTGACATGAGTGCCGTCTTTTAACACAAATGCTATATAAAACTTGTAATATAGTTCCTTTTTGCTGTATACAAGTTCAATTCCTGGTGTAAATACAAAACCAGTGTATTTGTATATTATATTCTTTTTCTCCCCATTGTATTGACATTCACATGTTTTGTTTTTTTTTTCTTTTTGTCTTTCATTTTTACCTAAACTTGTAGAATTTCTTTTTTGCAAGTAATTTACAAATGGTGTGCTTATATGTAAATTTCCAAATATTATGTTTCTGATTAATTTATTTCCGGATTATTGTAAACCTCTTTTTCTTCTCAATAAATTTTTAAGGTTGTTATACATTACAATTGATATCACTGTTCAGAGCCACACTTATTTAATGATAGAGCAGGGTTCCCATTAGCCTTTGAAGTTTTGTTGTCCCCTTTAGAAGTTTTCTTCTCCAACTGATAAATTCAAGAATTAAAAATGTTTTCATCAATATCTTTAATGCTTTTTATTTGATTGTTGTTTAGTATTTTTATTATACTGTTACTTGATTATTTTTTGTCTTTACTCGTATAGTTTAATGAATTTTAAAATTATATTATTGTGAGATTGTATTCATATAAAATAAAATATTAAAACCACTATTTACCAATGAGGTTAACTGAATAGTATCACATAAGTTGAATAGATAATTGTAAAAAAAAAAAAAAAAAAATTGACATTAAAATAAAATAAGAATGAGCTTAGTCAAAAATTAATCATTGAATTCAAATGGTCATTTGAAGGTATAATACATTCAAAGTTTGCAAATTTATTTTGTGCGGTAAAGCTGGGAACCCTGTTTGTGGCATGAAATATTCTTTTTTCTTTTTTTTTTCAGTGTAACATTAGACATTTCTTCAGTATTTAATATATGTAATTATTATTTTTATGTTTTTGTATTATTTTATGTTTGTAATCTTTTAAATATTTATAAAAAGTAAATATTCAATAAATGCATGTAGCTATAAGGGAAATATTTAATTTGAAAAAAAAAAATCTGTAAATGCTCTTGCATGAAATTTTGTCTATTAATTAAAATTGTTTTGTTTAGTATCAAGAAGAAACACTTGTCATGAAATTTGTTTTGTTCTAATGATAAAAGTTATTTGTAGGATGGGAAAAGTGGTATTTGTTGTGTAATTTTTGTGTAAAAAATATATTCATCTCAGTTTAAGTAATATGCTTAAAATGATATCATTGTATTTAAACTGGATTTTTTTTTTAAAAAAAAAAATAGTTATCTTATTTTTTGAATTCTAAATCAATACTGTTTTAAACATTAATCGGAAAATCACGAGAGAGCTAATATTACTTACATATTGATTGAATTTACAAGATACTCATAGAATTTAGAAGAGTTGAATTATCTTTTCTATTTATTGAGAAATTTCACTTTTCCCATTCAAATCACATTTAATTTCCAGTTATCTCTTTTGTACTGCTTTAATGTGTTTATTAATTGTATTTATGTATCACTCGAAATGATATGCAAGTATTATTTACTTATGTCATATGTGTATGATTTGTGCATTTTAATGCAATTAGCATGGAAGTATTTTTCTGAGACAAGAAAAAGAAAGAATCAAATATAACATTGTTTTCTTCTCTAAACAAATAAAATATATTTTAGATGGTTATAGTTGTGTAGATAAGCCTAATATTTTTACAAAATAATGGTAATTTTATGAAGATTATAGACTTTGGGCTTCAATGCTGCGAAATTTATCTCAGCGTGTTATCAATAGTTTTTATTTGAACTCTTCTGAATATAATATTTTTTACAGTAGTACTTTTCATCACATTTGAAAGTTTACTATATCTATTTGTTCTTAAATATATTCCTGACCTGAAATGCATTTATTAATAATGTCAGAAGTATGGTGTTACTCAAATCTCTATTACTATAAAAAGAATTGAAGCCAAGAAAGTTTGAATCTGCCGTATAACTTTCTCATTTGTTGGAGTCCTTTATTTTAATTTATTAATACATGAAATTAATATTTCAATTAATTGATTAATAGTTTGAATCATTATAAGAAGTTTTTTGTATTTAAATTTATTTTATTGATATAAATATATCTTTAGTCAAATGTAGAAAAAATATTCTCACCAATTGCAAAATTCATTAAAAAATGAAAAATATATATTTATTATTGCTTACAGCACTTTCTTGTCTAGTTATTTGAGTGTATATTAGTGCATATTTTTTCATTAATCATTTTATTTCGCTATTGTTTACATTTATTTAAATTAATAAAAAAACTTTTATGGAAGAAAAATATAAATATTCCATAAAATATCTGCATACTAAAAGGTATGAGTTATAGTAGAAAATCTAATACATTTCAAAAATTTTTATAAAAGAACTCAAGGTTATATATCAATTAACATCAATATTTATTTTAAGAGTTGATATTTTTTTTATATTCTTACCCAGTATTTTTAATTGGGCTATAAATGAGTAATATATTTTTTATTTAATTCTGTTCTTGCAAAAGTACTTCAGATTCAGTTTATCATTTTTCTTCCTGAAACAGCAGCTATTTTGAAAGTAGATAGAGTGCTTGGCTTCGATGTTATTCTTTTTCAGTCTACCTCTTTTGGTGCATACATTTTCATATAGTACTATCAATTCACATTGATAAATCTTGAGGCACAGAAGAAGATTATGATAATCACGCTGTTGGAGCTTTTGTAGGAATTTTCTGTACTCATGCATCCAATAAGCTCTTCGCAAATAGTAATCTATTTCATCTAATGAATGCAGTTTTAAATTGAACTTAAAGAATGTGTCAGACAAATCTCACTTTTAAAGGAAATCCTTGCTCTTAAACTTTGTGGTAGCCTCATTTGCATTTGGGTATACTACAAACCCTTGTAACTGACAATCAATTTTAATTCAAAAGCGATTTGCAATAGTCTTGCAATCATTCATATTTATAAACAAATTTTAGTAACACAAGATTTTATAATATACAAACATGACTCAAAATTTAAAAATAGCTCATGATGTATATTTTCGGAAATAGTTTTGTGCGTTGATATTTGCTGAAAATAAATTGCTCCTACAAAAATTCATATTTTTTATGAAAATGACCATCAACATTCTAGAATTTTCCTCTTTTTTATTTATTAAACTTTTATTAAAGTTATATTAATTATTATTTGATGCATTATAAAAACAGTATGACTTTCAGTTTCTTTGATATTTTGTAGCTGAATTTATAGACGGACATTTAAAGTTCATTATGTAAACAAGTGAAAAAATTATCAATTGAAAAATGAATTGTGAGCTGTTTCAATCATTGTTTGATGAACTTATTTAATTTAAATTGTCTTAATTGTTTTATGAATTGATATAATTTTTGTCTTATTTTTTCTATCATTTTTCATATTAGAATTAAAGTTAATTTTATATTTTAGTTAGCTCATAAAGTATCAAAGTAAGAAAAGTTATTATTAAATAAAAGAGAAAGTTTAAAAATTATTATTTTTGCTTTGATATTAAATTGTGTAACTTAATAATTGGTTTTTTAAAGTGTAGATATTTTTAAGAGATTTCTAATAAAATATTTTATTGGGTTTTTTTTTTTTTTTTTTTTTTTTTTTACGCTTCTCACTTTTAAAAAGAGCACGTACGTAGTTACAGTTCTATTACAAAAAATTACTAAAATGAGAATTAAATTCTAAATATTGTAATAGACTTCCTCCGTTATAAATGAAAGTAATAACGAAAATTTGAACTAATAAAGGGAAATGAAATAACAATGTCTATTTCTATAGACATAGTTATTGGTATTTTTTGCTAAACTCTTCAGAATTATTCATTATCATTTTAATGAAGTCCCTCTAGAGACATTAACAAAATGATTTTCTAACAATATGGTGCATTAATTTATATATATAATTTGGGAATCATGTTAATTGCAAGATTATTAAGAATAGAATAATTTTATAAATGTTCTATATCAAAGAAATGAAGTATAATAATAATATTTAAAAATTATTTAAAATATCTGAAATATGTAAATATTTTAATTTCTTTTTCAGAAATTAAAATGTTAAAAATAATTTTACACCTCAATTTGACAATGTTTTATGAATAAATGCATTTCTTCTGAAACCAATGTTAGTTTTATATAAACATGGTTAAAAAATTTTAACATGGCTTAGATATTGCCAGGCATAGTATAATTTAACTTTTCCCCGTTTTTATAAAGTTAACAGTCATTGTGAAAACTTCTTGGATGCATGGGATTTAGAAAGACATTCATCTTTAAAAATGAGCTAGAGTCATCTATGAAAAAGAATATTTTTATGCTTTTATTTTTGTTTTTCTTTTATTTTAGGGTGACTTCCTCCTCCTGCTCAATTCAACTAGTTGTAGTTGCAATTTTAGGGAAAAAAGTTTTTCCCTTCTACTTTTTGTATATATATTTAGTTATTTAGAAAGTAAGAAAAAAAAAAGAAAATTCCATATTTCTATTTTTGGAAGCTCAGAAAAGATGTGTTGTTGTTTATAGAACAATGGATTGCTGGACATGAAAGAGTAAAATAAAATTTCTAATTGTTTGTGTAACATTCTGTGATGTGCCTATGTAAATAAATTAACAAACTCCACCTTGGTTCTCATTTTCATTGCATTTTAACTTTGAACCTCATATATCTGTTAAAAAAAATTTTTTTTCCCATTCACAGCATTTATAACAGCACATACGCGATACAAGGTACAAGTTGGACATCGTCTGAGGCTTCCAAAATATCCAACATTTAACTAAAAAAAATTATCGTCATCCTATTTGATTCCTGAATCTGATTTTAGATAGTCACTATTGCCAATTAATTTATGAAAAGAAAAAGAATTTGTTTTTTTGTCAAGTAAATTTATTACATGAGAATGATGTTTATACCAAAAGAATGGTGTTTATTCTGGCGTATAATTTATTTACTGAATAACTGAAAGAAAAATTATTTTTAAAAAAGTTCTTACGTTTGTAAGCTTTAACCGTAGCGAAAAAATTTTAAGCGTATAATTTTAAATGGAATTCATCATATTAATAGATATGCATATTTTAAAAACAAATATATTAATAATTATATTTGTCTTATTTTATATATTTGATCTCTTTTTGCATTTTACAGTCTATCTAGATTTAGATTAAAATATAACTATTAACAACATTAGAAAATTAATTCGTCATTCTTAGATACAAAAATTGCAAACATACATGCCGAGTACTTTGGATATCGTCCACTGCGACATTTTTATAAATGCGATGGGTTCTTATAATTGAGTTTTTCCATGCCTTTCGATAATGAAAAAATATTTATTAAATTTAATTTTTTGTTTTAATGGAAAGGCATTATTAACATCGTTTCATGAATCTACGTTATTTTGTAATAACATCTAAACTACTTATTTCAAATCCAAATTAAATTTTTTTATTCTTTAGCATAGATGTAAGAAAATTTTTGTTTTACTATTTTTTTGTAAGATTTCAAAATTAGATTGTTACAAATAAAAATTCGTGATAATTACTAAGACATTACAGTTATTATTACAGTTTTTCTATATTAGTTCTTTATTTTCATCGAAGTGTCACTCCAAAGTTGGAGTTGATATGGTCAATGATCTGGTATCAAGCTCATAAGTTCATGAATGCTACTCCCACTTCGTGACCTATTAAACTGACTTAAATTTTACTAGTTTGTCCGCAGGATAACTTAAAATGATGAAATAGCTCTTTCTTGTTGCCATAGCTTAATTTTATAGAATAGGGGAATTTTTAAACTTCATGAATTCCTATTTTTTAAATAATTAGCGGTTTTATACTTTTTTAATAAATATTTTATTTAATTTGTTATTGTTAATAATAATATAAAGAATCTTGAAATAAATGTTCGCAAATTCCATGAATTTATGTTTCGAGAGTTCTAAAATATTAACGGTACCTTTATTCTACTTAAATTTGATCAATCACGCTCGTTTTAAGATGCAACTATTATAAAATTAATTTAAAAAATACTAATGATATATTTATAAAATAAGGAAAAATTTTAGATTTTAATATTCGTAAAGAATGTTATGGTTATATATGAAGATAATATCTGAAATTGAATTTTTAATTATTATATATATTTTATATATTGCTATATATTTATTTTAAAAATTATTTACTAATACTATTTTATTGGTTTTAAAAAATTGTTTCAATGATTAAGTTATTAAAACCAAACTTCCATTAAATAATTTAAAGGCAAATTCATCATACTTTGATATGCGAAATTAAATTCATTTCCGAATATGCAATTAAATGTTAGCTTTACATTTGTAATTTATGCTATAAACACTGCATTACTATTATTTTGCAATCTAAATCTAATTATGGGTTAACATATTAACAATTGCATGTCATTGATTCTATCTCAAGGATTGGTTAAAATTATTGGTTTTCCTAGTCATTAACCATTTACAGTCACGATCTAATTTATCAAAATTAGAATATTAATCTATGAACTTTTTATATTGTTTAGTTTTTTATTCTAGCCTAGCTGGCCGTCAAAAGGGTAGCGCTCTTGCTTTTAGTTTAAAAATCCGTGGGTTTGAATCTCACCTTGAGCGTGGATAATTCTAATAGTTCGAAATTCACTTTAAATTGTAGTTCCCGATTTAATCAGCCTTCATATGCAAAAGATGACCTTTGAGCGATTAACAACCATTATTATTGGGCGGATAGTCATAAAATTAATGATTCATTTCACAAATTCTTGTAAACTTTTATTGAATTTGTTGGACTTTAATCTTGCCAGAAGCGCGGGAAAGTAGCATTATTTGTTGACTCAAGTTTATGAAAATATCATTTTTTTTTTTTTTTTTTTTAGCTTATCTTCTTGCAAATTCTCTCAAAAACCTTTGCGGACGACTTGGAATGTTTTATCGTTCCTCCATCTCATGTATTTTCTTTCTTTTCTTTTTTTTTTTTTTTTTTCCAAACCAAATTGCAGATGTTTCCATAACACGCTGTTGAATGAATGACATTATATTATTACAAAAAGCAAGTTAACGCTGGATTTAAGTCTCGCACGAGTATCGATTTTGTGAAACTCTGCTGAAAAGTTTCATAAACTTTTCTACTACTTCGGTTGACTTCTATTTATTCTGGGTTGTTTTCTTTACACAAGTTTTCTTAAATTTGTTACTATTCATTCTGTGTTAAGACGATGGGGTCGCTGTTTACCAAATTTTATGCGAAAATATCATTGGAAGATAACGTAATCAAGATAGTTTTTGCTGTTGGGAAATAAAATTTGGTGGAGTATAATTTCAGAACTAATTTTTTTCGACTAGATAAATCCATTACGGAATTTGTTCTATGCAATTCCTTTCGTGTCTCCTTCAATATGAAACAATAACATTTTACATGAAATGATTTTTTTTCTTCTGATTTTCTCATGGTTTGGATATCCAAAGAAATCAACTATCCATTTTCTTTTCTTATGAATATACCAATTTTTTAAGTTAAGGAGTTTTGTTAATTTTAAGTTAAGGAATAATTGAAATGACAAAATTTCTAATCTGAAACTGTGCTGTGACAATTTTGCTTATGAATAATCATACTGCAGGACATCAATTTTAAAATTATTCTACCAAAAGTTAAATTTTCCCGTTTAAATTTAAAATAGCTCGAATCTAAGGAATCTTCGATAAAATCTTTAATAATCTTCATATTCCCAAAAGGATTTCTAAGTTCTCATTACTCGAAATGTTCTGACAATCAAATATTGCTGCAGAAATATTAAAATCTATAAACTTGATCATACTAACAAACTAAGCTTTATAGAATACTAGCACAATACTCATTCACACATTCCTGTGTTTGAACAAAAAGGCAGTTTTGATACCTCAAACACACATAATTTATTAATGATTAAATGCATACAATGCATCAAAATGAAAATAAACAATAAAAAATTATTCCTACATATATGTAATTTAAACATAACATAAGTACAAAACATAAGATATACATTATCTTATGTTTTGTACTTATGTTATATTTAATTGTACAAACCTAAACATTGATGATAGAATAAACACGCTTCTTCACTGGTGATATTAAGCAATATTGCGAACGAATTTCAATATAGAAAATTATCGAGTATCATATATTAGTTTGGGGAAAAGGTAATCCATTATTTTTTCGGTAGACGTCTGTAGTGATCAATATCTCGTGAGGTATCTATCAAACAATTTCAGATTTATGCTCGTTGGAAAGGGTGACATTTGACACTAAAATATCCTCTTGCAGTTTTTTGTTTGATTCATTCAGTTACGAGTACAAGGTTTTAAAAATGGAAGATAACAAACAGAAAATTCGATACATTTTAGTTTTTCTTTTATAATGGCGAAAAAGATAGCCGGGTGGCTAAAATTGTGAAAGGTGTTTATCGTCCTATATAAGACTGTAACAACCAGTTACGTACAATTTTTGTTTCGTCGATTCCGTTCTGGTATTTTTGATGTTAGAGATGCACCTCGCATGTGGATACACCATCGTCGAAAATGTCTATAAAATATCAAAAATGATTGAAGTTAACCGCATGCCAGCAGTCGTAACGCGCAAGACCTAAAAATCTACATGAAAACTGTTTTAAACCTTTTTACAAAGTGAATCCAAAAGAAGTTTCATAAAATTCACGTAAAAACAATGAATTTCTTTTTCCCCAAACTTTACCTTACTAGTGTTTGTAAATATACAACATTTTATGTTTTCCTATCTGGTGCAAAAACAAATAAATATGATAGCTTTACAACTCGTGAACACCCAACGTACAACTGTCCATGTGAAAAGCATGGATTTATCAAATTTAATCCACATACTTGCAATGATTGTTGCTGTGCTTTGTTATTGGTCATTACAAAGGCTAGTCGTATAGGATGATGTAGACCATTGGTGGCCAAGACGTCGACTGGTAGACCGCGAAGACATTTTAGGTAGTCTACGCGACCATCCCGATAATGAACTCGGATATTAACAATTTATGATTTATGACATAGAATCAATGAATTATTTAAAATAAAAAATTTACTACAGTCTACACTTTAAAACCCAAAACAAACTGCAAAGATTTATGATTTAAAGATTTATGGTAAAGGTTTACGATTTAAATATAAAACCTAAAAAAGACGTGATGAGCGCGATTAAAACATTAAAAAAAAAAAAAAAAAAAAAAAAAAAAAAACTATAGAAAGGTATGCATCT
>JAPDSC010008089.1:0-14953 GCA_026290005.1 Latrodectus geometricus | reverse complement strand
TATATATATATATATATATATATATATATATATATATATATATATATTTAATCTTTAATAGTTTATCGTCAATTAACATTTTATTTTTTACACATTAAAACCAATCAGACTGAGATCAACAGTTCAAAGTGGATTTTGAACCACTACAAATATTTATGTTCTAAATGTGATTCGCACCCATGAACTCGTACTCCGAACGCCCGGTTCAATAGTTCTTCTAACCGTTCAGCTGTGTGCACCTCCGATTCATGCTGCGGTGCATCTAATGATAAATTTTTTTTTTTCGCTCAATTTAACCGTTCAGGGTTCATCGTAGTCAAACAATTTGGCAATTTTTTGACTGGTTTTTGTGCGATTTTTGATGCGGAAGATCCAGAGTTCAATTACAGCCAGTGTTGAGTAATAGGAGGGGGTGTTATGCTTTTTTTTCTTGAATGTACGCTTGTAGATATACTTTGTAGATCGATGGTCATTCTTTTTTGTGCTCAAGGATTGGTTAGTTTGTCGCCCAACGATTATGTTTTGCACTTGAGGGCTAATTAGACATGAATCTGACTGTAGATACTGAAAACATCCAATTATGATGTCAGAATCGAGTCCATGAACAGTAAACTAAATGCCAGAGCCACCCACTAACGTTAGCTCAGCTTCGTACACCGCCAGGACACACAGTTTATACTGCACGTCTCTGGGAGGGTGCTAACAATTTTCCTGGTTTTTTTTCCCCTTACTCAGTGTAAGTTTGACTTACTATCTGGAAGAAATCTTCTGTTGAGGCATGTGGGGCGAATACCTAAACACTTTACAAGTCTTCAGTTGTGCCCTATTCGGCCACAAAGTTTAATAGTTCATGAGTTCGATTCCCACCATGAGTGGATATTTGTAATGATTCAGAATAATTTTGAACTAGAGATCCTGGTTAAATTCACTCTCATACGCAAAATTGGTCAATAGAGTCACAGACAAATAATAATAAAAAAATATCCTTCTGTTCCAGTGAGATAAAAAAAGGTTTCCAATGACGATATTTCAACACATTGTAATCAAAAGTTGTCCAAGATATTTCGAAAAAATTTTAATAGTATACAAAAATACACATTTGGTAAAAAAAACAATTTAAATTGCATAGCAATCTGATTTCCGATTTGCCTAAATACATTTGTTTTTAAGATTATGCATAATAAATAAATTTATGCATTAATTAATGAGTAAATCAATATTAAAATGTTAGTTATACTATGATAATTCCGATAATTTTAAAATTTAAACGTAATTATTAAAACTTGAAAGCCAACGATACAAAGGTTATCCCGTTGAGATAAAACTTTGATAAAAAAATAAGGAAATGATTCATTGCTCATAGATAAAAATTTCAAAGATATAAAAAATATTCCAGAATAGAAAAAAAGCTACTTAATATGGTTTTCGTAAGTAAATAAACAGAAATTTATCATTTAATGCGGAATTCCCATTATAAAACATCGGTAAAAAGAATTTTCTTATAGTAAAATGTTTATATCGATGAAAAGTCTACTGACAAATGTTATCAGCGATAAAAAGATATTTAAATACATTTCTAAAATTCCTCAAAAAATTTATTTTAATTGTAATAAGCATACATTATTAAATTAAATACGCTACTCAAACATATTTGTCTCTAAATCTTGTTAATAAGAAAAAATACTATATTTTAAAAATTAGTCTAACTTTTATTTCACAATGCATTCTTTTCTTGATTTTAGATGTATGGTGCATATAGAAAATACGCATTGATGGCTATTCATTAAGGTTTGGCTTCAATTTTTGTACGAGAGGGCTAAGGAAACCGTGACCTACGGCTTAAAGTGGAACCACTACAAACATCCATTGAGGGATTCAAACTCACAAACTGTTAAAATCCAACCTCGACAAAAGAATTGAACCCATGAACTGTTGAGTAAAAGACTAGAGAGCTAACCATTCAGCTTCTAGCTCTGCAATAAAGTGGGGTACATTATTGTTAAATAAAATAACTTAAAAGAAACTCTCAGGATTTCAATGTCTAAACAAAAATGTATTAAGAATGAAATATAAAGTAAATTATCGTTAGTTTTAAATTGCTATTTCCGCTAAACAAGAAACCAAATTTAAAAGTAAAATTATTAAAATGTAAAAAAAAAAAAAAAAAAAAGAAATTTAAATTTTCAAAAATTATGTTTGGTTTATTTATAAAGAGAGATTACTTAAAATAGACAACCTAATATATGTTAAAGGGTTCTTACAAATTACTTAATATATTCGAAGATTTATTTCTAACAGCAAACAAACCAATTTATTGCGCATTCTCATAATATTATTATTACATGCACATTATTATTACAGATACAAAATTGAATTTTTTTATATTAGCAAAAGGATCCTGTTGTAATTAATTTTGTGTGAACAATTTATATTTACTAACTCTTATCGTGAACTTTTGCTACAAAACTGAATTTGTATTACACATATAGTAGCAACAATATTATTATAATTAAAATTTTAAATGAAAGCCCATGCGAGTTCTTAACAATTTGCTTTAATCTTTACTAATTAATATTGTAAGTATTCAAATAGTTACAACTGTTAAGAAAATCACGAAGCATCACGTTTAAATTTTTGAATAAAAATGACTACCATAAATTATTTTTGTAAGATATTAACAAAATCAAACAATGAAAAAAATGAATCGAATTCTACATCATAAATGATAGATTGTGTAGAATTTTAAAACATATTTTATAAAAATATAATTTAAGCTAAGGAACTGTAATTAAAATAAGTTATTACATTCGAACTGTTTTAAAAAAGTTCATCTAATAAAATAAATCCTTAATTAGATGAATTATATAACGAATAAATATTTAAATGCAAAAGAAATTAAAAAGGACATATTTCGCCTAGAAAGGCAGAACTATCAGCAGAATCGTTAGCACTCTGGCCATTGGTTTAACTGTTCGTGGGTTCAAATCCTACATTACGTTTATTAGATTTTCATAGTGATTACTTTAAACTGTACATTCCCTTCTAATTAATTATCATAAGAAAAAAAATCGTTGAGTGACAAACAGCATAGAGAATTTCAATACTATTCGCATGTATTGCGTTCTCAAAATACCACATTATTCATCTACTAAAACAATTTAAAATAAAGTCTAAAATCAAGCAGCAACAAAAATTATATTCTTTTAATTCTAACTCACTGAAATTAGTTAAATTAAAATTAAAACTTACATTCATTTAAAATATTGTATCACATTACAATCATTTGATTAAAATTTGCATTTATAAATCTTTTAATTACACTTTGTTATTTAACAAAGAAAATTAAAATAATGTAATTCATTTTTACCTCACATTTTTCAAATCATAAGGAATCAAAATAATTTACCAATCATACCAGTAATGTTAAAAAAAATAAATAAAATAAAATAAAATAAAATCATAAATTATTATTATTAAATTCTATGTAAAATATTAACTCAATATGAACCATTAAATACACAAAAGTTTGTATCACACTATTATAATGTTAAAATAAAGTCTTCAATATGCAAGGGGGAAAAAATATGGAAAATCCCTCTTACCTATGTAGTACCTTTGTAGTCAGAATCACGCGTAAAAACTTATTACATTAATTATTATAATAAAAATTTTCTTTTAATTAATTACTCAATAAAATTTGTTAATTTAAACATCCATTTAAAATATTTTATCATACAATCATTTGATTAAAATTTGCATCTTTTAACTACACTTTGTTATTTAACAAAGAAAATTAAAATGACTTAGTTAATTTTTTTACCTTATACTTTCCTCAATATAAGGAATTAAAATAATTTACCAATCATAACAGTATTGTTTAAAAAGAAAGTTAAATTATAATTAAATTCCATGAAATTTTAACTCAATATAAAACCGTTAAGTACACAGAAGCGTGCATCACACTATTATGTTAAAATAAAGTTATATAACGTTAAAATATCAATACGAAAAGTGTGGAAAATCCCTCTTACCTAAGTAGCCAGAATCGTAAAAACCTATTATATTAATTATTATAATAGACCTATTCTTTTAATTATTAACTCAATGAAATTCATTAATTTAAAATACTTTATCACATTAAAATCATCTGATCAAAATTTGTATCTTTTATAAATCTGCTATTTAACATACAGAAAATTAAAATGACGTAGTTCATTTTTTTACCTCATAATTTCAGCATTATAAGCAATCAAAATAATTTACCAATCATACTAGTATTGTTTAAAAATAATTATAATTAAATTCCATGAAATGTTAACTCAACAAAAACCGTTCAGTACACAAAAGCGTGTATCACACCATTCTAATGTTAAAATAAAGTCTACAATATGCATGGGGGAAAAAATGTGGAAAATCCCTCTTACCTAAGTAGCCAGAATCGTAAAAAACCTATTATGTAAGCACTGTGTTGTCACCCGATTGTGTACGAAGGAAGGTGGACCAGCGAGGATAATAGTAAACGGTTTGACAACTACCGTTTCGACAGCGCGAGGAGGAAGCGCTTCATTCACAAGTCGAGGTTCGTTCGCCAATGACTCGCCGCTCAGGAATCTCGACCACCCCTGTTTGGAAAGGATCCGCTGCTGGTCAGGTGGCTTGAGGCAGTAGATGGCTCAGTTTCCGTTTCATCCCAGAAGAAAACACTCCATCTTTAATGGAGCATCAGTGGAGGTTATTATTTAAGACCGAAAAGTCATGGATGCCTAGACTCTCGGCCATGGAGGGGGGGGGGAATATCTCCGTTTAATGAATACACGTTTTGTTAGAATGCTGTTATTTATTATTCCACTGTTTCGAAGGCTTCTTCAGGGGAGCCATCATTCTTGGTTTTTTTCTCTGTCGCCACATAAAAATTGTGCAGCTGAATTATTCGTGGTTGATGATAAAGTAAAGCTGATTGAAAAAAAATTAATTTTATTTTAAGCCAGTTGCATGGATGAATATTCTAATTCAGATACGGATTAAAAATGTATTTAGATTTTTTTTCTATGTACATTAAACGTAAAAACTATTCTGTTTCAAAGAAGATTTACTACTCCTTAAAATAATTAGGGGCATAAATAGATTATTGAAATTTCGCTGGAGCTATAGATTCGTGTCGTTTTTAAGAAATGGAACAGTACTTCGGTAAAAAAAGCGATATAGATAAAACTAGTAAAATATTTTCTTACTCATAAGCGGTATAAATTATTTCTTTCAAGGCAAATCAAAAACACAATGAGGGAACTATAATAAGACATTCTTATTATTTATGTACGCACTCCTTAAAAATCCATCTTGTTTCAAAAATAAAAATATCAATTGGTTAATTCGAAACGACATAAATAAGTTGGGTGATACATTAAATAAAAACTTCAAAGTTGCCTACTTCATTACTACTAAGATTTTGCAAATCATATGGCTAAGCGAATGCATATTTCAAATGAATATTTTAGTTGAAAATATTTTTGAAAATCACATTTTAATATACCTCAAAAACTTTAAAGTATCAAACTGAAATAATTTGCAAAAAACATTTGAATTATTCATGCGCGAAGCCATTAATGGTTTTTCTTTCGTATGAACTAGAACTGAACGATAGGGTCCTTAGTATCGATATTGTATTGAGCCCAGATTATTAGGTTGGAATATTAAAGATTACTGTATCAATGGCTTGAGTATTGATCTTGTTTCCATCTGTACTGATATTCTTTAATATTTATATTTAGATAGTAAATATTATTACCATGTTTTAGCGGTAGCATAGTACTTTCTGTTTTGGCTCAACGGTCCTTTTCTGCACAGGAGTCTAATTAAACCGGGACCTACGGTTTAAAGTGGATTCCGAGTCTATAACATCTAACATCCAAGATGAGATCGGAGCCCACGAACTGTTGAACAGAAAGCAAGAGCGTTAACCACTCAGCTACATGCTCAGCCCCGCACTTTTCGGAAAAGGTCGCAGATTCGATTCCAGCCTCTATAGAGAAACGGCAGATAGACGTGGCTTTTCTGCTTTCGTAACGATACCTATTTCTTTAGGTGTTTGAAATTTTTCAGAGTTTTTTCCTTCCCAGGAATATAGACAATATTTGAACTCAATAAGCACATGTTATTTTCTTTTCCGAAAGTAAAGGGTGAAAATTAATCCCAGTTTTCGCCACAAACACATAGAAACTTTCTCCAGAAGAATTAATTGCAACATTGTAAACCTTTCATTTTTAATTCAATACAAATTTTTTTTCCACATTAACAACCCATATCCTAGCTTTTCAAATACAGTGGTCTTAACCGCATAACACAATTCTACGTATTTTTCCCCCTTCTGTCATGTTTACAAATGAGTCAAAAAGCAGACAACAGTATAACGAATAATGATTTAATGAGCCTTAAATGCAGAGGCGAAAGCACACCGGAAGAGCTTTTTAAAGGTGGAAACGAAGTCAACACTTTCCTAGGTTTCATACTTCTCAGTTTCTTAATGAAACCGCGACCTTTACTTAAACAAAAGGAGTCATACTAGTTTTCTTTATCAAGGTTGTTTCGACTCCTAGATGCTGACAAAAAGATTAAGTCCTGCGCCGGTGAAAAAAAACAAAATAATAAATAAACCTAAGTTCACCGCTCCTAAAACGCAAACTGAATATCTATCGCCGCCGAAAAAGATAAGGCCCCATTAGAACCGTGCAAGTGTACTCAATGCCGTCGAATAAATGTTGGGTCAAGACAGACTCAGTAAATATTTTGCTTCAGAATACGTAGTGGGTCTGTTTCTGTGAACTAATTCTCAATCTTTTTTTACGGCCTAATTTTTTAATAATGAAAGAAAATGATGTATTCGTAATAATCATTTTTCCGGAAAATGATACTGCAAAACGGTAGCTCTATTTCCGGGATGATTAAAAAGGTTGAGGATTTTTATTTTCAGCCTTATAATAACAGTGTTGAGAAATAATTACTAAAATTAAATGCTAAAAGAGATTAAGATAACGTGCGAGTTTTATACAGTGATTAAAAGTAACTAAGGAGTGATTAAAAGTAATTATGGTAATGACGTAAGTACTTGAATTAGCGGCAATTTATGTAAGAGCTTAGAAATAAAAATTTAATTTTTTTTATTTACTATGTAGTTATGATACTACTAAATAGTCAGGAAAAGTAGTGTTAATACTTTTCTTATAAAAAAAAAAAAAAAAACATTATTTTAACAGGAAATATGATAATCTGTTTCTAAAATTTAAAAAAAAAAATAAGCAAAGAGAAAACAGATTGATATCACTCTCACGACTACCCAGGCCTGAGGATGGATTTGAACCTATGAACTGTTGAACCGAAAGCCAGAGCGCTCCCCATTCGATGCTTGCTCTGTATCTATCCTCTGGTATGAAAGTTTGGGGACGAAATGCCTAGCCATATATCGTTATCATTAGGCTCAAAATTAGGTGATACTATCACGGAATACATCTCCGTCTTACACTATATTCCAATGACCTATTGTGTAGATCTAATAGGATTAAGTAACTATTTAAAAATAGACAGCAAGATAAATTTGTACGTAATTTATTTCCCTGTATTGATAAATTCCTGTATGATCTGTCATGATAGTAGAATAAATATTTATGATAGGAGCGAAATATTACTATTTATCTGAAGAGCTATCATAAGCAATTGATAAGATAGTCGCTAATAATGCAGTTTGCTGCGCTTAAAAAATGTTGAAAAACAATAAAATGGAAAATATTTTAGAACTTGCACATTAAAGAGTACATTTAGAATAGAATGGACTACTGATGTATTTTTTTAAGTATGAGATTATCAGATATTCTTTTAGTTACCGGTTCCTTATCAGCCGAATTCTTATAACCTTTTAAGTAGAAGTTAAACTAAGTCTGTAAACTTGATGAAAGGTAACAAATTGTATTTTTAAAATAATGTTAAGATATGCATGACACATAAAATAATTATTTGTTTATGAATGTGTACTCGCAACAAATTAACAAACATCGTACCAAATAAGTGTTAGAAAATATTTGATATCATTTAGGATCGTTCTAACTGAAATTTTAAAGCATGTTTGGTTTATTTGGTTTGTAGCTCAGTCATTCTTTGCACACGAGGAATAGAATTAAATTGGGATCTACAATTTACAATGAAATCCTATTCACTCCAAATATCCGAGCCAGAGATAGGATTTGAACACATGAACTGTTTAAGCGAAGACGAGAGAGGTAATCCTTCGGCAGAAGCTTGATGAAAATTGTCTTGGGAGTTATTGGAAAAAATCAAAGAAATATGCTCATTTTTAATTAACTAATTGTTAAAACTATTGAATAACTTTATTTTCCATTCTTGCATTTAAGTTTTATTAGAGTTGTGTTGTAAAAAAAATCTAGCAATGGATTGAGATATCGAAGACAATGATTTGTAGTTTTTAATTAAAAACAATTCATGTAATCGAAACAATATTTGTTTTCTTTTTTGGAATTATTTTTTAAAGGCTTCATTAAAGAATCAAACTTTCACTTCAAATAGCTAGTAAATCTAATCATGTTTAATTGTTAGTAAGAAATATCACTACGGTCTTCGTACATGAAGGCTAATTCCATCAAGACTTATTGTCTAAAGTGGATTCTACAAATCTTCCACACAGTTGAAGCAACAATCTGAAAGATAAAAGCGATACCTGATTCCCTTTTCTATCTTAAATTAGTTTGGTTTGGTTTGTCTTTTTATGTTAATGTTTGGCACACGAGAGCTAATTAGAACGGGACTGATTTCAAATTTAAGGTATCTGCCAACATTCAATCCAACTTTTTCTTAAATTTCAATTTTAATTTCTTTTTATCTTGTTTCTAGATAGAACCAAAACTCAATTGTAAAAACAGACAAAATTTTAATCACATATAGAATACATTTTGCGATTTTTTTTTTTTTATAAATTTTAGTGAAACTTTAACAAACCAGCTATCAAAAATTATAACGTATCAATCTTAACTTGGGCATAAGATTTATGTGATAATGTTCTTTGAAAATGAAGCAAAATCTATGAAAAATATGGAGCGATAAAGAAAATATTGTCAATATACAGCAACATGGATATTTTATTAAATTTTACTGATCATTTCCTTTAAAATTAGCTGTAAATGAAATAAAGTTTCTCCTATTTATCAAAAATTTTCTTCATTTTGTAGATAATAGCACTTAAAACACGTAGCCAAGCTCCACACAAATATCTTCATTATTACTTATGATACCGTGTTGGAGTTTGGTGAGTTTGTGAAAAACTAAGTAGAAAAAATAGTCTTTAAAGTGATAGTTTATTTTCGCCTGTGACAGCGACGCTGTTGCCACTTCTTGCCGATATTATAAGCCAAATAACGGATTTATACTTATGGCTATCAAAGAAAATATTATAGAAAAATTTTAAAAAATAGTAAAGCCAAGAACAACTTTTCTTAACCACTTCCTGTTTAGTTTTTCAAAAAGACAACGCATTTTAAAATTCCTGTAGCTTAATTTCTATTTGACATACAGTAAAATCTAAAACTGCTTAAGAAACAGGAAAGTTTTCAACAAAAGATTCACAACAAATACGAAACAGAAGATTCACAAATAATAAAAAAATTAACTTTTAACAGAGGCGGACACTTAAATTCCAGATTACTATAAGCGTCTAAGTTTGAAATAAGAATTGAGCATATGAATTATTGAATTCAGCTGCCAACTTTATTAATTTACACCAAATTTGGTTTTTTATCACTTAAAGGTCATTCTTTCTCTGCATACAAAAACTAATTAGACCATGACATACAGTTTAAAAATTGTCAAGAAAGAACAAAAGTGGAAGTTTGCTTTCTTTGAAATTTGAAAGGGGAAAAACTATTCCATTCATAAAAGTTCATTTAAAAGAAAATTGTGAATAATATAACAGTTTTGATGATAAAAATGAATTTACGACTGCTACATAAGTCTCTTAAAAGCTTTAGATTCGTTTGCAGAGGAAAAATTTCATTACATTTATTCTTAGTTATTATTTACTTCGCTATTTATATTTAATATATATATATATATATATATATATATATATATATATTTCATTCTTACAGATTCACTTCCAATAGAAATTTTAGCTTCGAAAGTTTGATGTGTTATATTGCTTGTAGATTTATTTAATTAATTTATTTACAGTTATAAATTTTAATTAAAATGCAATAAATAAATGCAGATGAAACAGGAATTTATAGGTTTATTTAATCATTATAAATGATAAGAAACCTCAAAAAGATATATTAATTATTTGAACTAGTTTGGTACAATATTGCAATCTGCGTGACTAATATAAAATAAATCAAATGAATAGAGTAAAATGCACTGAAATTGGTGTGTTAAGGGGTAGTTTACCTAAAATTTAGTTGAGAGAGAATAAAACACCTCATTATTTAAAGATACAACACAGTGCAGATAAGTTGCTTACAGATTGTGTAAAATTAATCAATCCTCTTATTATTTCAAATATAGCCATTCAAGAATACGGAACTACATAAATGTAGAGCCACGTTCATGATAAAAAGATAAACGCAATTTCTTAATTTTAGTCAATCTGCAAAAATATAATTAACTTTCTAAATACAGGTTTCAGACACAAAAGTCTCATTCGTGTTTTCTGCTTGTTAAGCTAATGTGAAATCAATTTCAAAAATAAAAGATTATGCACATAAAGATTCTAAACTCCGTCGCGAAATTTGATCAAGAGATTTTTTTTATAGCTGTCTGTTAAGGCATGTTAATAAGAAATAAAATAGGATAGTAAATTATTTTAAATGTCAAATTTGAAATAAAACGAATTTCCAAAATATTTGGGCAAGATATTTTACAATCTAATCAATTAATGCGAAGTGTGTTTATTTTAATATAAAATTTATAATATATATATCAATACATATAAGTAGTGTTACTTTATATTTCCAAATTAAAAGTCCAAAAATTTCTATCATACACACGCAGTTTGGAAGCGTAGATATTAAGTCAGTATTCGAATTCAACAGAATTTGATGCAATTATGATACACTCACTCAAGGGATTCTGGAATGCATGACGTGTTCATGACGAATTCTTTTTAATTATTTTTAATTTATTTTTCATTTATATATTCCAAACACTTACTTCACGCACTGGGCTATCAGACCATGACTGATTAGTTTCACACAAGAAGCTGTGGTCGGAAAATCAGATCGTGCGGTACAATCACTAACGATCGAAACGCAAAGATAGAGGGGTTCGATATAGCGGCTTTCATAAAACTAATATAAAAATGAAATTGCAAATGAGTACGTACACTGGTAGCAATATATATATTATGTCCTCATATCCTTCTTCAATATGTGCACAAAGCTGGGTTTCGATTGTTGATACGTTTTTATGAGTATTCCTCTTAATTTCTTCTGACATGGCATTGCTTGTAGCATATGTGGATGTAGTATATTGGTGACAGGTGTGTGTCGGAAATCTCTAGATTCATTTAATATAGAATGAGATTGTCCAAGATGTCTGTTTGGAACATGCTCGATCCTTTCCATTCTATTTCGAAAGAGAATACATACAGGCTGATTCCTCGTTCCATGCGTACCCTTCAATAAAAGCTGACGTCAGCAAACAAATGTCAGAACTATATTCACGTGAGTTTAGATTTAGTTTAGAACATCATGACCATATCAGTTCATAGGCACCACGAGAACATTGAAGCATTTATTTACGTTTGGTAGTAAAATTAAACCACAAGTCATGCAGTTTGCCGTTAATTATTACATTTGTATACTCTTATATTGATAGCTCACTTAACAGTCACTACTCAAATTCGTTTTTATTGCATTTAACACATTTGATTGCAGCAGGATTTTGCCAGAATATTTAATCAAATTGGTTGACTTTATTTCTTTTTCAATGTTCTATTTCATATTGCATGTAGTGCGTGCCTAACATTTAAATATTTAGCAACCAAATATCATTTTGAAATCTGATAAGTTTTTCTTGAAGCACTTTTCACTCATAATAGACAGTATTTACTGGTCGTAATAAAAAAAAAAAATCCGGAAAAATTCCAAACATCCACTTGACAAGCGCATTCAGAAAATAAACCCAGTATCCGTCTCCTGCTGTTTAATAGTGGCTAGTATCGAACGTGACCTATCACTACAAATAGCAAAATCCTACGATAAGGTCACGCTTATTCTTCAAACCTTCATTATTCATTAAATGACACTGTTCCCTTGGCGGCAAGTTTTCATATGCCATTCACATATGTAATCTGTTGATGAACGTGAATTACAGTTTAAGAGGTTAACTAGCAACTGCATATATCCAAACCTTAGGTGAGACTCGAACTTATGAATTGCTATATCGAAGATTAGGGAGCTAACCATTTTTTTTGTGGCAAAATAAAATTTTGATCAAACCAAGATGTATAGTAAACAACGATAATAAATAATAATCGCTATTTTTCTATATCACAATTTTTCTCTGAAAGCTAGGAATACGTTTCCCATTGAACGTTAAGGCAGGCAAAACCTGGTGAGCTCTGCCCCCTAGTTTTTTTAATATATATGGTGTTCATCTCCATGATCAGCTGTGAAACCGTTCTTTGGAGTGTAAGGTCCTAAATTCGATCCTAGCCACTGTTGAACAAAGAAAGTCTGATTTCTGTATTTTCATTTCAGGGATAATGTCACTTCTTTACTTTGCGACTCACAAATTCGACCCAACGTTTATAATATGGTTTATCACTCAGCGTTTACTTTTTCGCACTTTAAAACGGGACTTGCATCTTAAGGTGTGACCTACAAGTCACTACTAAAATCGAAGCAGGAGATGGGAATTGAATCCAAGAACAAAGGAACAGAAGGCCTGCGCAGATTGTCAGTTCTGTTCCCTACTGTCCATGAAGTCTTCTGAAAGGCAAATCGTTGTGGATCTTAAAAAGCTTCTGTTAGATTATCCACTACGCAGTGACAAATATGTTGCATCCAATTTTATATATAATGTTCCGAATGTTATTTTTACATCTACTTTATCTGTAAGCATACATTTTATCATCAAGTACGATTCTCTCTGAGCTAGCTATAAACTTGCAGAATTCTGAGCAAGCTATAAGAACGCAAGCGATCAACCTGTTCACAGAAACTTATTTCTCAGAAAAATCCATTACATTTCTACATTTGCTGTAAATTTATAAAAAAATGTTTTTTGTCTTTTTTTTTGCAGCTAATGATTAGACAAGATCTTATATTTTCAAGTGAATTCCGAACAACTACATAGTCTAAGGTGGGATTAGAATACATGAACTGTGTTGAAATTAAGGCAAGAGCGATAATTCGGTAAATGTAGACTTCAAATTGCATATTCGAAGCATTCTAATAAAGCATACGATTTGGTTCTTAAAACTTTTTTTACAAACTAATGATTTTTTCCTAATATTAGATTGGGGGAAAATAAATCCATTATTTTTTCGGTCGATGACTGTAGTGTTCGATATCTCATTAAATATCGATCATACAAATTCAGATTTATGCTCGTTGGAAAGAATACATTTCCTCAAAAAATATTTTGCTGTTTTTTATTAGGTCCTTTTAATTTTAAGGCACAGGGTGTTAAATATGGGCTGTATGAATAATTGGAGATAGCTATTTCTGGAAAAGCGGTTTGAGAAATACCCTATTTTTGTTTTAAACTAATTTTTTATTTAAAAAATTCCTTAAACACCAACTCAATGCTTCATGTTATGTTGCTTCACATCAATAATATAAAGCAATTAGCGAAATAATTTAATAAAATTTTCTCAATCTTTTTCATTGAATAATAAGATGAGTAGACTAATAAGTTGAGTAGATAACCAGCGTGTTGATTACTTAAGTATTTTAGCTCTAATAAATATGGGAATACAAATACGAACTATACATACAAGTATATTGATTCTAAATCTTTTATCGAGTTATTTTACTCTCCTATTTTTTTCATTTCAAAATGATAAGTTACATTCACAGTAATAATTTGATACCTTTAAGCAAAATCTTATCTCAATTTTTTTAATCAGCACTATGACGTAAGAGTATGAGTCACCATTAACAACAAGCAAAATCTACCTAATTACTGCCAAAAATATAACTCTATTCCAAAATTAAGATCTTCAAATTCTTTTAAAATAACGTACAAAGTGAAAAAAAAAACTAAAATATTTGAATTAAATATTACAAATCAAATGATTCATCGCGTATCTTAGATATATTTTTAATATTCAATTAATTTATTTAAAAATCAAAGATTTTTAAAATGCACGATATATTCAACAAAATACAATACCTTAAAGGCAAAAACATTAAACTAGGATTTTATTATTTTTCAAATTCATTTTTTTCTTTAAGTTTTATTGTAATTGTCTTTAATATTAATGTCTGCCACCCTATAAGCGGATGGTTGCCTACCCTATAAGCGGGTACCTATGGCATGTGTATACTAAAGAAGTCGTACTCCACACCAAATTACGGTTCAGGTGGAAAATTGGAGCAACACACCCCATACTGTCAGCCTAGCTGGAACACGAAGAAAAAAAAAATTAATACGTCTTGGTTGGATTGTTGGAGGATTTTTATAAATGGCTTACATACACTGCAGATATTTATCAATTGTTACTTTCATTTGCCTCCTCTTTTATCCAAGTTGTGTGTTTTTTTTTTGCATATACATATGTATAGATGTATATTTGGGAATTTTTGATGATAACTGTGAAAGCGGGTGCTTGAAAATTTTCTTCTTGAGTGAATACAGATGTCTATGAAAAGTCCCAGGTGGTTGCGCAAAAGGATTCCATAAAATGGTCTTCAGTTGTTAGGCTATTTGCTTTGCGATGTCGAAAGCAGCCATG
>JAPDSC010008083.1:0-14851 GCA_026290005.1 Latrodectus geometricus | reverse complement strand
ACTTGTTTATTTTTGACAGCTATGTTTCTTTTTATGCAATGGACATTGAAAAGGTATCCAAACACGATCAACTTAAAGTGAACTTGTTCTTTTATATAATTTTTGGGCATTATAGGTTATGATGGAAATTTCCACCATTATGCAAAGAAGGGTTAATGGATTAAATTATTTATAAACATACTCATATTTTAGAATGGTTAAAGGACTTGAGTTTCTGCATTCAACAAAATGTCAGTCATCTTCAATCGAATGAAAGCGAACATGAAGACGCATTTTCTGTGCATAAATTATAAAATAAGGATTGTCCATTTCATGTTTCATTTCATCATTTATACATTTAAAATAATTTGTGTCGCAACATTTTTGCATCCTTGCTATTGGAACTAATAAACGCTTGATGAAACAATCCATTATTTGTATCTTTAATAGTAAGATATTATTTTAGAGGTATTTTACATATGAAAATGTGTAAATGTTTTTAACACTTTGTCATTTTTCTTGCCTTTGTGTTGGAGAAATAAAAAAGTTAATGAAAAATAACTATTATTCATAATTATTTCTTAAATCATTGTATTTTGTTAGAAAAATAGCGTGTTTCTGCTCATTAAATTAATTTTGATATATGTTATATATTTTTAGATTTAACGCGGTACTAGTCTGAAAAAACTTCGATCAAAGAATTTCGAATGTGTAGACAACAGACACATAAATTACATTCCATTGTTTGAGAGAATTGCGAAATTGGAGAATGGCAACGACAGGCAGTTTTTCCCTTAGTGTTACCTTACAGAATTCTACATAAATAGACTTGAATTAAGACTGGAGAGTGACGTCATTTGTTCGTATTTTAATTTCAATTTGATTGTGTTGTACGTCTCTGTTGAGGGAAAAAATCTCATAAAACACATTCCCTAAAACTCTCTGCTGCAATGGATACTAAATCTTTTTTTTTTTTTTTTTTTTTTTTTTTTTTTTTTAATAAATATCAAATTAATGTAGGTAGTTTGTGATAGTTAATGACGAAACAACTCACTTTGTGACGTCATTCACTTTCAGCTGTTTTCTGTCGGTTATAGTTAGTGGGTTTACCGCGTGGGTTTATGAATTATAGATTCAATGCGTCCATATTCTTTAACTAGTTTTCTGATTTTTTTTAAAAAATTGATCTCTAGTGGCATTTTGTAACTAAATATCTTGTATCCTTAGTTATTCGCGAGTTTTACCGTACGTAGGGTGCATAAAATTTGTATTGATTAGAAATCCTTCTTTTAAATGTCAGTTTAATTTGAATTATCCCGTATGTTTATTACGAGTATTGCGCATGTCGCACAGAATCTTCTTTAAAACGTAGGTCTAGGTCTAATGAGCACTCATATGCAAAAATTGTAGTTGTGGAAAAAGCGAAATTTGTAAGATTTACAACTAGTTTGGTTGTTTATAGTGTTTAAAATCCTCTTTAAACTATATCCCTTTGTCGAATTAGATCTCATGTCCAAGGATATCATTTTGTCAATGTTTGTAGTTGTTTGGAATGTATTTTAATCAATAGGTCATCGTTTGCGAAGACATTTTAAAGTGAAAAAGTGGTGAAAATGCGCTTTAGGTCCCCTACTCTGCCAACTTGGCGAAAGTGTGCTGTGGGTCCCGTACTTGGCGGGTTTTCAAAAACGCTGTTGCCATGGCGATAATGGAATACGATTTTTTAATGGTTTTAAACTAATTAACAACCAATGAAAATGACCGATTTTTTAAACTGGAACTAATTAATGACCAATGAAAATGCTAAAAGAAAAAACCAATTAATGAGCATGCTTGAAAAAGCGCAAATTATTTCCTCCGGAGGTTGCCATAAAGAGCTCATAAGTTATAAAAACGTCTGGTTTACCACGCTTGGTGCATTTATCGCCAAGTTGGCAGAGTAGGGGACCTAAAGCGCAGATTAACGGAAAAAGTATACCAAAAGTTAATTAAAGTGGATGTTTATAAGGTGTCTATAGTTTCTCGTACGATAATCACTTTTTGGACAGGAGGGCCATTTATGAAAGACCCAAAGTTTAAAATAGATTCTGAACCACTCACTACAAACATCCAAGTGCAAGATGAGAATTGAACTCACGAATGTTGAATCGAAGGCAACAATGTTAGCCATTCAGCTGCGATTTCGGCTAATAAATAAATATCTGAAATTCATTTTAAAATGTAGGTACCTTTCGATTTAAGGTGCTTCATATGCAAAAACCCCACCTTTTGCGTGGATACTCGTGGTTCGGAGTGCATTTTAAACCATAACCAATCCATGGGAAAACCCGATCTAATAGTAGAATGGATAGCGCTCCTGCTTTCGGTTCAACAAATCGTGAGTTCGAATCCCACTTTGGACTTGAATGTTTGTTGTGGTTCGGAATTCACTTTAAATCGTAGGTCCCACTCTCGTGTATAAAAAAAATGATCGTTGAGTGACAAACAAACCAAACTTCGTAAAAAAGTTATTCTATCACGAAAAACAAATCGAATCCTCGTACACTAAGATTTGATGAAAAGTGATTAATCAAGTTAAACGAGCAAGATTTATCTCTAGTGTGAATATTTGCTCTATTCCGAAATTCACTTCAAATTGTGGCCACCTATCGAATTATCATTCATATGCAAAAATTTCAACCTGGGCATGGATGTTTGGCAAAGATTTGGAATCTGTTTTCAATTGTGTCGGTCAACGTGTAAGAAAATTCACCTTTAACCCTTCTTTGCATCATTTTTTCTTTATTGGTGAAATAAATCAAGTTGATATAATTCATGTTCAAAATTAAAGGAAAAATGGTTAAAAAAATCTTAGTATATATTTATAGTATAAATTTAGCAAAAAACAATATGTTAAAAATTTCCATCATCATCCAAAGTTAGATCATTAGCTTAGTACTCAATAGAAATAAAAGGGGAAAATAACAGAAACACGTGTTACAAACCTTTCTTCCACTCATTTTCAATTTTTTAGCAATAGAAATTCTAATATAATAAAACAAAATTATAAACGAAATCATACGTTTATTGCAACTACAACAAACAGCGGAATGAGACAACTTTAAGCTCGTTTCACTGATAATGACACTTGTTTATTTTTGACAGCTATGTTCCTTTTTATGCAATTAAAAAGGTATCGAAACACGATCCACTTAAAGTGAACTTGTTCTTTTATATAATTTTTGGGCATTATAGGTTATGATGGAAATTTCCACCATTATGCAAAGAAGGGTTAAGCGAAAATCTACTCAAAATCATCTGACGCAAAAAATGATCAAAGAGAAACAATGAAATAATGACTTTTAACTGAAACTTTTAATTGGTTTTGAAATTTCCATTTTAATGATTGGTATTCAAGAAGACAATATCTAATTTATTTTGATTCTCTATCTGCCTTCGAGATTCGTAGATTCATTTCTTAATATCTGTTAGAGTATTAAATTTATTTCTTAAAAAGAAAATGTTTTCTTGTGTTATTTTAGCTGAAACAGTTCTGTAGGAATGATTCTGAACAGTCAAGCAACAAATATCATTTCAAATCTCAAATGCTTCTAAAGATTTTTGTAATTTATTCAGCAAATTTTGTTTTGATTGCTAAATTTAACATTTAACAAAAGTTTTATTCATGCGTCGAAATCCGTTATAGCACGATCTTGTTTTGAACAATAAACACCGAAACTAATTTCGTATCTCGAATGCTGCAAGAATCGAAAAATTCTCAAATAATTTTGTAATATTAATTACTTGAGAAGATAGCATTTAGCAAACGCAGTTCCTTCAAGAGAAAGTACAATCCTGTGTAATGTTTGGCATTTACTTAATCAACCTCCAAATATAAAATTTCTTAAGGATAAAATCGTAGATTTTTTTAATACTGAACATTATGCTTGGGGAATAGTGCTAATTTTAGCACTTAGCGAACACTTTGTATCACGACTGTAGCTCTAAATGGCACATGTTTTTGAACAACAAACACCAAAGAAGTTTTCTGTATTGTAACGACTAGTTCCGTCAATAACTGTTGTTTCCTAATAATGACGTCACACATTGTTTATCTCGTCTCTTTCTTTTCTGAGTAAAGTCACTGACCGACCTACTGCCGAGAAATGGAAGTTTCCAATCGGTGGCAGTCTCAGTTATTATGTCTTTCCTAGAAAATATCCTCCTCCTTCACGTGCTGAATTTTATAAACATCCAGACGGTTGCGTGCCGTGGATGAAGTAATAGTTTCGCTCCTTTGTTAATGAAAGAAGTAACGTGAAATTAGTGATTGTGTTGACGGGGTTTTTCTGACCTGACTGGTGGAATACTAATCGTTTGGAATATTTAAACTTGTTGCAGACGATGAGAAAGGGGTGATGTGTCAACAGTTTAAGAAATTTAGTTTCAAACGTTTAGAAAATTATTTGATGAATTTTATTAATTTTAATTTGCCTCATTGCGACCTTTTCTTTTACATATTTCTGACCACCGAGATGCCTTTTAACTCTGCCAACTACTTTGTAATTCTATATCATTGTCAAGTGACTAAGTTGATATCTGTGCTTGAATTCTGCTCTCTGCCACTCTACACCCCCAGAGCCGAGCTGACACCTGCGCAGTTAAAGCTCTGGTATTCAGTGCGACAGTGCGCGGAGCCAATCTAGCTGCCAAATGATTCATTCCCATTTCGGCTTTCGGTTTAACAGTTCATGAGTTTGAATCCCACTTCGAGCATGGGTGTTTTGTACTGGCTCGGAATTCACTTTAAACTGTAAGATAAGAGTCAAATTAGCCCTCTGCGTAAAAATGACCGTTGAACAATGAACAAGCCAAAGATCATGAGTTCGTTTCCTACCTTGGGTGTAGACATTTGATGGGGTTCAGAATCCACTTTGGACTATAGGGGTCGGTCTAATTAGCCCTCGTGCGAAAAAAAATAGATCGTAGAACATTAGCCATCCAGCCATTCACACCAGCGAAATCTATAGATATTTTAACATGCATTGGCGCTTGCAGCACGATGGGCTTGGTGTGCGTCAAGTATAGAACCCTCTACTTCTCTGTCATGAGACTAACTCGGAATGAACAGAAGTGAGTGACAGCCTTTCTCTGCTATTACCTACAATCAAGAGAAAAAAATTGTAAGTAAATTTTAATAAGAGCAAAATTAAGAGGGGGGAGGGAAGAGATTGCACTTTCTAAAGGTATTTTTTTTTTAATTTCCACGCTGAAGGAAAAATAACTTAAAAAAAAAAAAAAGAAATTAAATACTAATAAAATTAGAAACAGTTTATAAGATTTCCTGGAAATTTATTTTCTGCAAAAATAATTTAAAACATGAGCAATGGCATTCCGTGTTATCAAACGAAAGAAGTACCGATTTGAAGGAAATGTAAAAATAACGGTTACATTTAAGCCATTTAAATCGAAAGAATTTAGAGAATCAATTTAGATGATTCCTTACATTGATATCTCCGTAAAAATGCTTTTGATGTGATACTAAAGCTATCCAGAAGAGTTACTGTTGAAAACCTTGTCACGTAATTTAATTTGCTGTCAAAAAATGATGGATACAACGTTAAGCGTGCATTGCAACACATTTTATCTTGTGTTAAATGTACTTTGTTCCATATATTTTATTCAACAATGTCCCACTTCGCATCATTCGTAGCTGGCGGGGGCTTTTAAGGGTGTTTTTTTAAAAATTATTTTTATTACCTCCTATAAATTAAACCAAAATAGTCGATATTAAATTAATTTTTTTATAAATACGAATCTTCTTCACATAAATTTGACGGCCTTAATGCTGTCAGCACATCTTTCTAAGATTTATGTATACCGATAGTGAGTCTGAATAAAGATTATTGTGTTGATGATGACTCTGTACTTAAATTATGTGCATAATACCTATCCAGTTATGAATTAATATCCATATTTTGAAGTGGGATGAAAAATTAAGATAAGGTGGGATATGAGAATGAAAATTTCAGGGCATTGTATTCTGAAATCAATCAAACTCGTAACTTTGTCTTGTGAAGTTAATTTAGTATTTTTTTATGCACATTTTAACCATATTTGCTGTTATTTATGACACTTGCCGAAGCCAACCCCACCCGTCAGGATCTGGGTGAATGAAGTCAGAAAGAGCGTCTTCCGTTTTTAAATACAGCATCCTCATACAAAGGTGGAAGTACGACTTTGGCTCATAGATGGCAGCATCATCTGGGTCTTCCAATTTAGAGACTAAAGCCAGAGAAAACCTATAGTCTGGCTCTTACCACCTCCAGAGGTATTAATTTGGAATGGGAATATGAAGAACATTGCGACCCGCAGATTTTATGTTCCCCAATCGCTATTAGTTAACATGACGGATCTTCGGCTTAACTGGGACTCGAACTCACCTTCTTCCGGTAACTCGTAACTTTTACGTAACTCGTAACGAGAAAGACTTCCTAACCATCCAGGCCAACGCGGTCCACATTATTTTGGTAATATAATATTAGGACTCAGCTTAATATGAGTCACGTTTAGACGATTGTTACTACTACATTTAATCAGGATTGGACCTTAAACGTTATGAGGGCTACATTTGTCGATATTTGCGACTATACTTAATATAAGAATGTATCCCATACAGTTATCAGGACTAAGTTTAATTGAGTGCTATGTTATCACGAGATTGTGTTTCGACTATACTTAATCAGGATTACGTCAATCTAATTATTAAGATTAAATTTAATTGAGAGCTATACTAATCCGATTCTGGCGACTACTTTTCATCAGGATTACCACAATACGGTTATTGAAATTGAGTTTAATAATAACTCCACTAATACTGTAATTGCGATTACTTTTAGTTCAATTTAGCTAATCAATTATCGTGGTTACATTTAATCAGGATTATGTTAATATTATTGGGAAAGTGGTTAAAAATTTATCTTCGTATAATTGATTTGATTAAGATTATTGATGACCAAGCTAAAACATTTAATTATCAAGACTACGTTTAATTATGACTACTGTTTTATAGTTATTAGAGGATTAAGTTTAATCAGTAATACTCTCAGACATCCTGTAATTAAATTCCGGCAAATAAAAAGTTCTTGATTTAGAAAAAATGTAAAAATGTATCAGAAAAAATCAAAATATGAAAAGAACTACTGCATAAATTCAACAATTCTTCTATTAGAGTAAATGTATATGTAAACAGGTACACGCATAGAATTTTTTTTTTTGGTTAAGCATCACTGTCTGGATGACTTTGTGCTCCTAATTATCTATCTGAAATGTAATGGGTTAGGAAAAGATGTTGAGCAATCGATTTCATCTGCTGATTATTATCCTTACAGAAATGATGTCGAATAGTTAAGTCCTCATTAAATGTTGGAATAGCTTTGTTTGAAAAACGACTGATTTCCTGTCTTAATAGACTTCGATTGCAATGTTCCAAGAATTATCTATTTTAGTATACATTCATTACTTACGTACACACACATACATTTATGTATTTGTCACATATTAAACTTTAATAATTTAGTACTTTTAAAAGAATGTTAATACAATAGACATACGTTTTTACGAATTCGTAGGGATCGGTAAAAGAGTTCGTAAAAGAGAAAGTTTATATAATAGAAAAATAATATATTAGATGAACAAGATTTGATTTCTTTTCTTAAACTACTTTTTCATTATAAATAAAATACCATTTTTTAATGCACTATAAGAAACACTCATGCAAAATAAGATTCATTCTGAAAACCAACCTTACTTTCATTTTCTTGATTGCACTTCACCATGCAAATTTCTAAATCTCAAACAGTGTCTTGCTTAAAATTTTGGGTGCCAACCACCCGATTCTTTGAAATCTTTTATGTTGATCTTCATAGCAGAACAGTTGATTTCTTTTTAATGACATTATCATCAACAGGAATATTCATTTCTCTCAGCCAAGTAAGCAAAGTTTTTCTAGGTTTATGATGTTTCGCTTTTCTATAATATTTTCGACAGAAAGGTTACGGTTTAGATTTTCAGATTTTCTTTCGAGTTTTTAACATTATCTAGAAATTATTTTTTGGAAATCCTTTTTTGATAGCTATTTTTGTCTTTTTTTTTTTGTCTACTTAAGAAATGAAAAATGAAAAATAAAATTAATAATTATGAAAAATAAAATATATAAATCTTGTGGTTCAGATACTCATTTCTTTTTTTTTTTTTTCTTAAAAGTAATGATGTTAAAAAATAGGAATGCTTGGGAAACACGATTTCGTAGTCCAGAGCTAATAATTTTAACAAAATCAAAGAAATTATTAAAGAAATTTAGCAAGCAGTTTTTACTGAGTTAAAAATTACCTTTTTTAGATGTCGAAATATTGCATATTAAAACGGAAATTTTAGCGATTACGACGCACCCCGGAAAACACGTGTTGACTAGTTTACAAAAAACTTGCGTCAAATAAACGTAACGAATTTCGCCTTAAAAAATAAAAAAAAAGAACTATTATATATTTTCTATCCGCTGATAACTGATGCGCCCAGACGCAAGGAAAGAAGAAAACTAAAACTCGCGACCTCTGGCGTATTATGCAAAAGAGCAGTTGGCTGGGTTTCTTTGTTTATTTGGCGAGTAACTTATCCCTGGCGTTGATTGAATAATTGGCGGAAGATTATCGGCTCGTTGAGTTATAGCTGATAGACCTTCAATGATGATTGTGCGATCTGACTGGTCAAGACTCGCTTTAGAAGTGAATCTCTCATATTTTTTTCATTTATTTTTTCTTTGTCAAATCTTTCGAAGATGTAAATGCCATTGTTTATTTTTTTTTTCACAAGAACACGATTTTTCATTAACAATTTAAGCGTTAAATTATGGATTAATTTATCATGTGACTCATACAATATTTGCGCGTAAAGCACACAAATGTAATTTGTTCACAAATGTAACACATTATGATAAAAAATTATTTATGATAAAATTTCTAGTTATTCATAAATACATACGAAATATTTTTTTGTAATTTAAGTGTATTTATATTAAAAAAATATTAAATTTTTTTAAAAACCCTCCTATCTGAGATGATAGCTAAACTGTCAGACTTTCAATTTGACAGTTCATAAACTCGATACCCAATTCTAGGCTGGATGTCTGTGAAAGTTTGGAATTCACTTTCAACAATAATACTTGTAGAATTATTCTTCGTGTATGAAAAACTTAATAGAATTAAATTAATAGAAAACCAATTTTTTCATTGGAGCTGGTTGCTGAATGGTTAAATCTGTCCTTTATTTTAATAGTTCGTGAGTTAGATTCCCACATCGAATACTTTAGATTATGGTTTAACGTGTAGTTCCCAATCAGATTATTTTTCATGTACAAAATATCATAGTACGATAAACGGAATCCACTTTTTCAGTTCACTAAGTCATTGGTTTGACTGCTTTTTCCGTCGAATAATTGTGTAAAAAATTACTGTAAAAAGTAAACCAAATACAACCTTGATAACTTTCTTAGTCATGGCTGATAATTATGGTTCTTAATTTACTTTAAAATGTAGTCCCTGTTTTTAGTAAGTGTTTAAAATATAGTATGTTAACCTCCGTGTTCAAAATGTGATAGTAGGAAGAAAAACAAACCATCCGCTGATTCATCGTAGCATCACGAAAAGATAGTGTTCTTCAAAGCTAAAGGTCTCATGTTCGATCCCAGCTCCTGTTGAACAGCAGGAGATTGATAGAACAATTCTGTCTTCTGAGGTGCAGATCTGTTGGTATGAATGCTTGGGAATTTCCTTTCTTTCCTCCCTTGCGACACGTGAATATAGTCTACCATCTAAGAAAAATCTTATCAGAAAGTAATTAACGGGGTGGATGTTGAAATGTTTTACAACTTTGGCCGCCCGCTTTGTCAAATCAAGCCATCTCTCATAATCTGTTGAGTACTAATTAATTCTTATGAAAACCTTCAGTAATAGGTGACTAGACGTTCACTAATGCGGATAGTCAAACGTTTTCGATAATTTTCCGCACTAATCAGGTTGAGCTGGCAATTGAATGGCTTGTACTCTGTTCTTCAGTTCAACAGTTCGTGGGTTTAATTCCCTCCTCGGGCGTATATTATTATAGTAGTTGTTACACCAGCATGCTTCGCTATACCTTGCCCTGAATTGGGTTCTACCAGTTAGATTGAAGCAACTGGCTGGGTAGGTGTCTTAGTCATTCAGAAGCAGGGACCAAGCTGGAGACTCACCAAAATTTGGCAAATCACTCCCAGAGACATCATTTCTCATGGAAGATATTGCGACCACAACGTATTTAATGTGCTCCAGCCGCCATTAGCGAACACAATGTATCTTTGTTTGGGTCATGATTCGAACTTCCCACTTTTTTTCAATTACGAGAACTAGAATGCTCTAACCAGCCAGGCCACCGCGGCCCTCCTATCAACTTTGTCAAAACAAGCCACCTCTCATCGTGCACTGGTTATTAATTATTAAGGAAATCTTCAGAAATATGTGACATATAAAATAGACATTTAGGAATGCAGATAGTCTAACTTTTTCGATACTTTTCCATACTAATCATTTTGAGCTGGCAATGGAATGTCTAGTTCTCTGATCTCCAGTTCAACAGTTCATGGGTTCAATTCCCACCTCGGCGTATATGATTATAGTAGTTCGGAATCAGCAGAATTGAATAATGGAATCAGCAGAATTGAATAGTAGAATCAGCAGAATTGAATAATGGAAATACCATAAATTTTAGATCCACATCTCTTCCGCAGCGCCATTTGCAATTTTTATCAACATTTTTTTGGTACTCTTTATATTCCCAGAATCAAGTTTCTATGCTTTGTGCTGTTTTTTCAATATAGGTCATTGGAGTTGAAGTTTCTTGGTTAATCTGGTGGTTTTCGTTTAAAAGGAAGCTCCTTGTTTACTAAATATAATTTATGTGTTGGTAATTATATCCTTCCATAAACTGTGAAATCCCTAGAAGCTATCCATTTCGGACCTTCTCAGGAATTCTAGTTAAGTGTCTTCCGAGAATGTCGCACTTGAGAAAATTCTGGAACGGACTCAGTTGCGGTTATGGATAAGCGCTACTTTGATGCTCCAAAGAGGCGAATGAAAGCATGCAGGCGTGTTTACAGTGAAGGAAATTCATATTCATGGTTGCTCAACCGTGGAGGCGACGAAAGCTGGGAGTTGGTGTCGTCTGCCAGTGAAAGAAGTGCGAAGGTTGATACGGTATCTGCCCCTCTCCCCCTTCCATCCCCGCATATTTAATTTGCCGAAAGTGGACATTTGCTTTTTATCTATCAATTAATTTATTTTTTATTATTTCGTTATCGCAGTGATTTTACGCGTGTTTTCTGGGAAATAAATTTGATTATGATCATGAGATATGGTTATTTTACTCACGCGTCTCGGGGGAGTTCGTTTTAATTCCGCGTGTAAGTGAAATAAATAAATGAAAAAATTAGTAGAGAGGGAAATTCACTATTTTCCCTAATTAATTTAATTTATGAATGTTGTTAATACCATTGATCTTAATTCTTATAAAGTATTGTTATCTCATAATTTGCATTTTTTATGCATTAGAAGTACGAATGAAAATTTTAAATGTTGTGAAAGGGCTCATTATATCGCTGTAGCCTAATGTTCCTCTAAGCGAAGGGTCTCGAGTTCGATCTTATTTCTTATTAAACAACAGAAGACGAATATTTGACACGGTGACGACAATCCTAATGACCGAAGCCTGATGTAAGGTATTTCAATATCCATTACGTAAATTGTCTTCCGGTAGGACTTTACCTCAATAGTGGGCCATATTCACGTGTCACTTTGGAGGCAACCTTGAAAATTCCGAAGCATCCACCTTGATAGACCTGTAAGCAGAAGGAAGAAACGCAACATCTATCTTCCATTGTTCAAACATGGTTTGGATCAAGTTCTGGACCTTATGTTCCGAATAACGCTATCGTGGTCTTAAAGCTTTTAAATCCCATTTTTTTTTTAGGTTTCTATATATAAGAGTAATAGGAATAAAATATTTAAATGCAATGCCAGGTTTTCTGTGCCATATGGTCGGACACGGTTCTTTAGGAGGAAATATCCTAGCGATTGTTGAACAAAGGAAATGGATACTGCACACCTGTCCTTTGCATGCATGTTTTTATGGTTAGGTGTGTAGCAGTTTTCTAGGTTTTCTTCCTTGCAATACACAAATATGGACTACTGTGAGAAAATTCTTATGTACTACTTATGCGGTGGGCGTAAAAATACCTTGGACAATTTTAGGCCGTTAAGCTGTTGACAACGCGATAAAAATCCTGATAGTTGCCCAGTGATAGAATCCCGTTTTCGATTCCCAGGTTTGATTTGGCATTCATTTTAACTGTTCATGGGTTCGATTCCCATCTCAATGTAGAGATTTAAGTCTTTAAAAGTTCTTAGTTTTCAAAAATTTGTTAAGCCAATCGAGGTTCAATTAATTCTATCCTCTGTTTGAGAAGTGGAAGATGGATGTTGTATTTGTAGTTGGGGGTCATTCTTTAGAATTTTCAACACTTAATAAATAGCTATATGAAAAAGTCCTTTTTTGGTTGATAAAATGTTGCTGATGATAAAATTTTTTGATTTTCCTTAGCCAAATGCTTATGTAAAAGAAATAAAAAAAATAATGGTCGTTTTTTAACTGATGAAATTTACGTACTTTTATAAAATAATAATAGTAAATAAAAAAATAACAAATAAAAATTACCTATCAATTTGTCTAAAGGTTTCATTTTCTAAAATTTTATAAACCAAATAATTATTTAAATTATTAATTTTCCATTTATCGAAATGTTTATCATATTGTAAGTAGTTAATAAGTTTAGTAGTAGAATTAATTTAGGCAGTTTATTTAAAATTTAGTGTCTCTGGTTTCTATTGTTTATTGATATTACAAAATATTTATATTTGGCATTTAACACCGAATTACATTGATATTAACATTTTAAAGATTTTTTTATTGTTTAAATATGCTAGAAATTACTATTATTCGAAAAAAGTTTCTAATATTTTTAAAGCGCAAATAAAAAGCTTATCTGTAATGCCTCATTAATCTACACTTGCTTGGCAAAAGCAGTATACAGTTCAAAGACCTTGCTATTTTAACTATTAAGCTCCTTGGCGACAAAATTTATTAGTTCATTACTAGTTTAGTGCTTAAATTCAACGGTATCCTGTTAATATCTTCCGAGAATTTAGAGCGCCTTAACTTAACAAGAGATTTTTGCACTTACTCTGAGTTACTTAATGCTCGCCGACAGAATGAAGTGCCGACATTTTAAATATATTTTACTTTGTAAAATTAAAAAATAAAATGTTAACTGTTCTGGGAAAAATTAATTACTTAGCGAGAAAGGTATATGAATCACTTTAAATATATGGAGTCTTTTTTTTTTAATAGTACATGCTTTCATTTTATAAAAAAAAAAAAATTCTGTAATAAGTTAATACAGGATGAAATGCTTTGTAGTAAATTAAAGTAATTTGACTCTGTAAGTTGGAAATTAAAGCTGTTATGCAATTTCTTTGAAATCGTTATCTTTTTCAGAGAATTTTTGATAGATAATGCGTATCGCAAAGGAGAAAACCTGGAAATCCAATGAACAACGACCTAGATACAAAATAAGTGTTTCGTTTGTGTTTTCTATTCCATATGTTGGCATGAGAAATCAGGAGTACATCTTTTCTGTTGTTTTACAATAATTGGAAATGAACCCTCCCGGGACCTACCACTATAAAGACCCTGATTATATTACTAAGCCAATGGGAGCCTATTATTTTGATGGCATAATTTTACACTATAGGCTGTTTAAAAGCTAAAATTTTTTTATTATTTTATCATTGGTCTATTGGTAATACCGTATTCTTCAGTGTAAAAAATCCGAGGATCAATCGCAGCTACTATTTAATAATGTGAAAGAGATGTTTGCATTTTTGCTTTTTACGTGCATAGTTGTGTAGGTGCGTGCTTGTGAGTTATCCCCGATTTCTTGCCTTGCGATTCATAGAAATGACGCACTTTATACATGATGACCTCATAGAAGGTATTTTACTCTAATAAATTGTATCGGTCTTCAGATATTAGACTGTTCCCAATGTGGTATGAAGTCATTTATCATTGAAAGCATTCCTCTAGAACTTTTCATAGATATCGCATTGTATTATCAAGCTGCAAGGGAGAAAACCCTCAATACTCCGCAGCTTTCATTTCTACTGATATGTATACTAATAACAAAAATAAAACGTCCAATTTCCCTTGTAATATAGTTACTAGGATCGAACCTTTGACCTTCTGTTGTGAAGAATGCAGCCTGTTTATAAGTTCGCGATAATCCTAAACTAAACTAAATATTTTTCATATTAGATGAAAAGAATGTTATGCTGTTATTTAAACATAAGCATGTTCCGTATATTCTGTCTCTAAAAGGTTTGAACTAAAATCGGTGTTCCAATTTAAATCCCTTTAGAATTCACAGCATGTTCCTCAGTTTTGGTTAATCATTAATTACGTTGATTAATAATTACTACCCACACTGGTAATGCCTATAATTTAATGAATGTTTCCCTTTGTAGATTAGTGTCAGTTCTGGTAAGAGAAACTACTCGTTAATTGTAAACACACAGAAAAGGTAAACAAGATTTATAAAAGATAACTTCTATTTTGATATGAAAATAAGTCATCTGGAGTTATATAGTATTGAGGAATTTAAAAAAAAAAAAAAAAATTCAGATATACTAGATCAGTCATTCTCCACCCCTGTGTCGCGACAGACACTTTTATGTGCCGCCTCATTCTTAAA
>JAPDSC010008073.1:88469-98596 GCA_026290005.1 Latrodectus geometricus | reverse complement strand
GCTGTACTCCACCTATAAAGCGAGAAAGAAAACTATATAGAAAACCATGTATAGAAAACTATATATCGGATATTGTGGCTGAGGAAGGTGAGATTGTATACGTTTAGAAATCATTTCGAATGATATTCTATTCACCAGAAATCTTACGGAATGCTTTTAAAAAAGCAAATGTTTATTATTAAATAAAATAATTAAAAATATATAAAATGTTTTTATATTCACCAATTAATATGATATTTTTACCATATAAATAAAAATTATTTAATTTAATCAGAGGTATGATAACATATTTACATATTCATTAATTTTTGAAATATTAAATTTTTTGAATGCCAAGAATTCTAATTTTAAAATTATCTAGCAATTTATGAGACTTATTGCTTGAAATCATTAAGAATTTATTTTTTAACTTTTTAAAAAACATTATTTTTAATAAGCCACTATTATACTTCCTTGATTTCATATTTTAAAAAATACTCATATATTAAGAAAAAATATTTGATATATTCAACATTAATTATTTTTGTTTTCAAAATCTCAAACTATTTTGTGTTTTTTGAAAATATTTAAAAATGAGTTTTACTCGTAACCAATTCCAGTTATAATTAGCTATGACATTTTGATAAATTATACAGATTTAAATTACACTTATATAGTTAAATTTCATTGTTAAAAATTATTTAATTCAATGTCTTAATTTTTTTTAAAAAGAAAAAGTTATATTATAATTACATACACTTAAATTTTTCGTTCTTGAAATTTCCTTCTGTGTATCTCAGGAATAATTGTAGCTGAGAAAAGAAGAATTCATTAATTGTTATTGTAAGATAAAATACATTTTAAAATTCTGTTATATTTATGCGCGTTACAGTAAGAAATAACAATTTGTTCAAATTAAAAATAATTCTAATAGATAAAAGCAGCAATTACGAAACAATCTGATTTGTATTTCTAACATTTTTTCACAAAGCTCGCTTCTTTTCTTGGAGTAATTCTAATGACCTGTTTACAGTTTGTTCATGAAACATTTACAGTAATCATTGTGCAAAAAAAAAAGCCAAAGACATTTAAATTTTTAAGATTTTTGCTTTCTCTTGAAAATAAAAATACTTTTGCTAACAAGGAGCTTAGCACTTTTACCCAAAGTATTATTCTCAGATCCATTTTATAGAAAGTTCCATTTATAAATAAAAAATTACGAAATATATCCCAATGAAAAAGGCGATTTTTTTCTGACATCCCTGTTGTCTAAGCCTACAATTAACTACTAAAATGGAATCAAAGAGTAAATTAAAACTTTTTTTATTATTGCTGAAACAATAATCGTATTTTATTATGCTAATGAAGTTAATGATTACTTTATGTTTCTTTTTCACGATTTAAAAAAAAATTTAAATAGGGAAAAAATTGAGTGTATCACTTTCACATAAAAATAATTTTAGCGTCTTCTCTATCTATTAGAGTTGTTTTTATTCAATACGTAAAAATACAGAAAATATTTTTATTTACTTAAAAGTAATAAAAAAAAGATCTTAAGCTTTTTATCTTATTTATTTCCATTGCTTGCATTTCCTTCTGGGGTGCCTTATTTGTTTTAAATATTTAACTTTATAAACAATTAATAATTCAGCTTCTATAAGAGCAAAAAATGTTTTAAGAATTATAAATGTAATTAAGAATTTCTAATTTATTTAAATTATTAACATTTTGTGCTGCACACTACATTTATATTAAATATAGTTTTAAATATTTTAGGTATTTTTAAATATAGTTTTAAATATAAATTTAATGTTTCTCATATTAAATATGCTTTTCTCTCCTATGCACAAAGTTTGTTTACTTGAAATATATACACTCAAACAAACATATGCATTCTTTCTTTCAGAGTTATAAAATTATGCGGACAAAATTTTCCACAGTGGGGAAATTCGGAGTTAGAAAAACTTGTGATATTTTATTCTAGAAAAAATTTACATAGTAAACAACATTCACAATTTACTTGAATTTTCGCGTGATGAAAAAATTATTTCTTTGAAAATAAAGAACAACATTGTTTCGAACAAGAAGTTTTAACTTTCTTAGAGTATTAAAGTTTGTGAATAATTTTAATTTTCTTGGAATTAATTTTAACAAATGAAAACTTTAATCAACGCGTGTTTCCAAAATTTTTTTATTTATTTTTCCAAACCACCTGAAAATTGTTTTCTGTGAACTCCTTAGAGATTAATACTTCAATACTTTATGTAAGATTTACAGTTTAAATCGAAATTGTTGCAGAAGTATGTTTATTTTGAGACTTTTGACAAGTTTTTAAGTTTCTTGGTGTTAAGTGCACGATGTGTTTGATTTAAATATTCATCAGGAAGGATATTTTTATGAGAAAAATGCGTCATGCAATCTTTATTTATAATTTATTCAAAACTTTTTAAATGAAAACTAAAGGGATTAAATAAGTTTGTTTGAATAGTAAAAAATGCAAACAATATCGTGTTATAAGACAATATTTATTATTAATGTTTTCCATAATAAATACACAATGAACTCAACAAATTATGAGTCTGAGTTACAATTAAACACTTTTTATTTGAGTCTTTGCAAATAAAAATCAAATAATTAATGTTAAAACTTTTGCGTTTTTATTGAAATTCCAATTTGTTACTTTTTTTATATGCTGTCAGTGAAAGCTAAAAAAATAAGTGTATTTTTTATTCAGGCTATATTTATCAATGGATGTACATTTGTGCATATCACAGCTTTTTCGTCCTTTCATTTAAATATTGGTTAACTAACTAAAGTTTTGAAATATACAAAATTGTTTCAAAATCTCAATGAATTAAAAGTATTCTCCAAACAAATTTCATTGATTTTGAATCCGTTTTATATAGATAAATGTTCGCTTAATTTTAAATAATAAGGCGACTAATAATTTAGATTTAAAACCTAAATATAAAGCTCAGGCGTAGAATCCATTCCGCATAAGATTACTAGACCAAATATGAAATTATCTAAAATTATCTGTACTTCATTTTACTATGATGAACGTTCTTAATATTTTTATAAAGCTAAAAATCTTTTACTCAATGCACAATGTCATAAGTTATATTCAGAATAATTTATAGAGAAAAATATTTGAAATGCTAAAATTTAATAATGTGAAAAATAAAATTATTAACAATGATGCTGCCGTTGGTCCAACGGAACTTAAAAAAGTCAACCTAATAAGCATGGTACTTTACAGTAAGTGGAAACGAATATTAAAAAATACGACATCAATAGTTAAAGCACATTTCGCCTTCAATAAATTATTAAAATCCAAAAATTTTGCATTTATGTTTTATAAAAATTTTGCAACAATTTTATATTTATACTAAGAAAAAATATTTGTTGCATTAAATCTAAAAATTCTTAAGGATTATTGTTTGTTATAGGAAATTTGGTTTAAATGTGTGAAAATTCTTTAATAAAATGCAGAATTTTTCAAATGTAACAATTGACTTATTAAGAGAGAGTAAACTATAATTATACAAAAATGACTTATTGTTATTAAACTTTAGCTTTTTGAGAGTGTTCTAAAAAACATTTAACGAGTGATACTTTGTGACTTACCTTATTATCTGAAGAAAGTAATAATTTGATTGGACGCAGAGTAGAAAATTGGCCAAGGAATATTGTACCGTTATTTGAATTATTTACTTAAGTAATTTCTCAAGCAACTAATGAGGAGTTTTCTCTTGTAAATAGAATCCCGAATATAAATAATCACAATCAATTTTCAAGCGTCCCACAAAAGTTAAACAAAAAAGTTTTTAAAATCATCAGGCCACTGTGTGATAAAACAAATAACATCATTCGTTGCCTAATTGACAGTGTTTCGTTGAATTGTTTTAAATAGAGAGCAAAGAACATACTTTTGCAACAGCTTCCGATATCATTTTGCGGTTAAGAACAATGACACCTACACAAATATATTTTAAACAAGTATGCTACTTCCATTGATTATAATGAGTTAACAGGAAGGCTTCTTTATTTTCGCTGAAGGGATTTGTGACGCCTCCATTCCAATTGTTGTAAATTCAAATATGAGTTCATTAGATTACTTTTTATCAAACAACAAGAAATTTGCTCACGTTTTTCCGATTGTTTGAATATTTTTACAATAAAAGATATTTAATGTATAAGGTACGGCTTTCGAATGAATGATCGTTAAATTTATTCATCCATAACTGGTAACCTTGAACAGAATTATTTAATCGAATCTATTAAATTATGTCACAATTTTTGTATTGAAGGCATATTAATATTATAATGTATAAAATCTCGTCAAGTAAGAATCTTTACCCACAACAAAAAGTTAAAACTAAATACACGTAGTTAGTTTGATTAACTACTTGTATCTCTTTAACGAAGAGCTGTACTCTATTATGCAAATAACCCTTCGGAAAAATACTTTTGTTAGGGAATTCTACTATTCATATATTTGCTTTCACATTATTTGCAGCGAATGCAAAAAAAATAAAAAAAAAAAAAATAAAAAAAAAAATCAACTTTTAGATTGTGCATAATATTATGTTTTATATATAATTATTTTTTCAAATTTTCAATTTTAATATGGCTAAAATCATGAATTAAAAATATATTTAAATTAATTACTTTTTGAAAACTTATTTTAATTGCATGTTTTCTTCTTCCCATCTTAATCCTCAGTAATGTATTGAAGAACAATATGCATTAACTTGGCGTCAATTTTTCGATTTTTGAGCCATCTTTCTTTGTCGAAGTGCTTTTACGCAAGTACCTTAATTTTCACCTAATACTTGAAGTCAAATCTTCATAGCTGATATCGAGTTTTCATCTACGATCAAATGCACTGTTATGATTTTTATTATGAATAATGTGTTTATATAAGAATGTTCTCAGTGAACCTAACCAGAAATGTCAGACGAAAACAATGGGGTAGGAGTCGAGAAACAAGCTGTCGCAACAACAGCCATTCGAAGTAGTTTGCAACTGAGTGAAATGCTCCTCAAAGAGACCACTACTCCATTTAACCTTGACTTAAAAAAAAAAAAACTACAGGTGTAACGATATACCAAACGTGTGGTCATGCTTACACAGCTACTCACCAAGTATATACCACCTGCTATTGGAACAGGCCAACTATGGCAATATTTGGAATTTGCCATAATTGATCTGCTATACCCTAGGATACTTACATTGCGGCGCAAGCTAGCGCCGGGTTGTGCCTTAATTTTGATGGGTTTGGAATATTCTCCTATCAACAATTGTCTTGTAATTTTGAACAACGGTCTGTGACGAAGTCACACCTGCGCTGGCATCTTCCTTTCCACATCCAATACCCCAAAGACACACCCGAATCCTTTTTGATTCTATTCCGAGGTGGGTCCAAACGATTATAGCCAATAGTGGCAGATCTGCACTAACTTCTAATTTTGTCACCATACAACTTTACATGGGTTATAATTTCAATCATTTGATCTTTATATAACGTGTTGCCTGCCAAATAAATTTTATTGTGGCATTTCTGATCTTTCTTTATGTGGCATTTTAGGAGGCCTTTACTGTTTTTCTTATTCATTATTAATTGATAAGAATTACTTAAAAATCACATTATTTTTAAAAAATGTAATAATCTTATAATCAATACTGTAGTAGGCAATATTTTAGATCAAAAATATGCCTCAACATAAAAATTTGGTATCATTTTATACTAAATTGAATTGCATATTATTTGCTATCTTGAGACTTTTCTTTTAGTCAATATGCAAATTTCTTCATCCATAACAATAAATATTTATTTAACAGAGACAAAATATCTAAGTTTTTGTTGGTTGATTTTTCAGAAACACTTTTCATAAATTTTCTAATTTTCCTTTTGATTTAGTATAAGTTAGGAGAATTATTTTTCAAAATTGATTTTTCATAAAATTACACTTGAAATTTATTTTTACAATAATTCTTAACGATTTTTTCAAATAATATAAAACTATATTTATTTTAATATTATTTACAAAAATCTCTGTTTTTATATCAAATCACATAAAAAAATAATGAATTTATCTAGTGTTAAAAGATTCATATAATTAATGGGTGTAAAATATTTTTATCGAAGCGAAATTTTTAAAAATTGAATGAATGACGATTTTTGTAAAATGATTTATAAATCTTTACTTGTTAGTTTCTTTATAAATTCATATCCATGATAAAACTAAATTTTAAAAAATTTTATTTTATATATTCCAAATAAACCATTCCATTTCCAAACTTGATTTATTTGAGTAAACAACCACATGCTAGGCACTCAAATAATCTTATTCAAAATTTCTTTGATGATTCCAGAACTGTTACATAAAAATTAATAAATAACTATTTACATTCAGAATAGTTAATATTTGAATAGAAAAAATGTCTAATCAATTCCCTTTGATTATCACATATTTTTAATTAATTTGATGAGAGTATGGTTGATTGGTTTTGATGAAAATAATGACTGATACTTCGTTTTATTCGTAATTGCACATAATGAAAGATGATAAATTCGTAGATTTTCTGATTTTCAAGAACTTTTACTAAGTAAGTCTACTATTATTAAAGATACTTCGCTTTATTTATAATTGCATACAGTTGAAAATTGCGAAATTTGGAAATATGCTCTTTTAAGAACTTTTACTAAGTAAATTTTCACAAAATTAACTATGAAGACTCAATTATTCAGGATGAAGTAAAAAGGAACCTAATGTTTGCATTACAACAAATGTTATTAAACTGGTTATGTCAATGTATATAGTTTAAGATGCTTTACAGAAAGAATTAAGATTCAGAAGAATTTGTGTAGAAGTAAAAAGGATAAATATGAATAAAATGAATAAAGCACCCTTCAAACCAGGGGTGGCCAAGACGTCGACCGCGGTTGACTGGTAGACCGCGACTGGCATTCTAGGTAGTCTGCGCGACCATCTCGATAATGACCTCAGATATTAACAAATTAATTTATGACTTATGAAATAAAATCAATGAATTATTTAAAATAAAAATTTACTCAGTCTACGCTTTAAAACCCAAAACAAACTGCAAAGATTTACGATTTAAAGATTTATGATTAAAGGTTTGCTATTTAAAACCTGAAACAGACATGATGAACGCGATTAAAACATTCAAAAAAACTATATAAAGGTATGCATCTCAATTAAGAAAACATGAATTCAGTAAACTGATGAATTCAGTAATGAATTAAGAAACTTTAAAAACATGGAGGAAGAGTGCATCCATAACCAAAACCGAGACTTCGAAGATTTCCTTAATACTTACTTGTTTTGTTTGAAGAATTTGAAAGAAGATTCGCTGACTTAATTAGGTTAAAAGAAATACTCAATTTTATGATATTTCCATTTAATGAAAATGTCAACATTGATGGAGTATCTGAAAAAATAGGACATTTAATAGATATCACATCAGTCGTGGTCGAGGAAGAAATTATTAAATTAAGATACGATATATTTCTTAAATCCAGAGCATATTGAGCGATACTGATTTTTGGAAATTAATTTCTGAGGAAACGTTTCCAAATATTTACAAATTGATTTTGCATTTGAAATTATACTTTGGATCGAGGTATCTTTGAGAATCTGCTTTTTCAACCATGAACAAAAAACAAATATTGGTCACATTTAACAGATGATCATTTAATTTCGTGTTTATGCATTGCAATAAACTCTTGCCAGCCAGCTACAATATTATAAGCTTGTCGCAGGTACACAGTGCCAAATTTCATCTAAACGATGTGAATAGGATGGTCAGTTTTTGATATATGAATGCTTTGATTATTTTCGTAAATTTTTATTTTTTAATTATTAATATTAAGTTTTTTTTTTTAAAAATTACATAATTTACCTTTTTCTTTTTTTGTTACAGAAAATAAATATGTACGCTAATTTAGCTCTGGTATTGGTAGACCGCTTGCGATTTTTTAAATGTGGAGTAGACCCCGGATCCCAAAAGTTTGGCCACCCCTGCTTTAAACAAAAGAAAGATGAAATTAATATTAACTTTAAATCGTTGCGTATGCGAAATACAGCGGACTCTTTCAATTTGTCGAAATTTTTCCTTCTTAAGAACTTCTTGATTATTTTCAATCGGTAAGCTTAAAAAGATAACAATTATGGATAACAATGAAATTGACTTATTAATAAGAACAGTTCTTAGAATCGGAGGGCCATGGAGGTTCGATGTCAGCCACAGTAGTACATATGTGCCCATACTTTCTGGCCTTCAATCAACCAAAGCGGGTCCCAGGGGGGTTTTCTAGATTTTTACCTTGCTATACGTGAATACTGTATTCCCTACATTGAAAAATTTTCCTATAAATAGAAAGTTTGGGAAAATATAAAAATATGTTCCAAATGTCAAGATATTCACTTTGAGAACAAAATGAATCACAAAGTAAATTAGAATATTCTCCTAAGTTTAATAATTTCAAATGGGAAATATATTATAAAAATGATATAAAGTTAAAAAAATACAAATGAACGGATTTTTTTAAAAAAAACAGAAATTTACTGAAGAGAATTTAAGAAAACTACATTTTTCATTTAATTGGAAAAAAAATCATAAGCTTTATTTTCGACATATTATTCGATCGATTATATATAATGATTTTGCTCAACTAGTGGGATCAATATCGTTAGTTTTAAAAAGCAACATTTAGTAGATTTACTTATACATGAATAAAAAGCAGGACAGAAAAAGATCTTCATTTTAAATTTAATATAAAAAATTATTGAATGATTGCTCACATAAAAGTTACATCAGAAAAAAAAAACAATTTAAAATATAAGATGAAGTATTAATCAAGTTATTTCAATAGTTAATTAACTTATCATCACTAAGAATATTTTTTTTTAGTTAAAATTTTGTCTTTCAGCAATAAATGATTTTAAGATAAAAGCTTCAAAAATTCCAAATTTAAAAAAAAGAGATTGAAGCTGTAATGTTCTATTTAACTAAATTAGCTCTGGCATATTATATTAAATTTAAGTGAATATATATTTGATTAAAGAATTATTAATTTCCGTATTAGGAATTTCAATTTCTATTGAAATTCTATTTGCAAAATTTTATTAATATATTTTTGAAGTTATAATGATTTTCTGATATTAAATAATATTTATTTTTAATTTATTTTTGCATAAAATTATAAATAGATATTTATGTATGTGTATGTTTGTTTGAAATCTTAAAATTTGCAATTTTTAGAGCAAACATATTTTATTGAATTTCCAATGTTAATAAAAAGATAGTTTAAAAATATTAGTATCATCATTAAAAATAATTGCCTTTTAATATATTAAAATTCTTAATTTATTCAGATATGTAAAATAAATGTTCTCTTTAACTGTAAATGTCTTTCGGGTTAATTTCTAAGCAAATTCATAAGTATAGAAACTTCTAGATAAAATAAATCAAAAATATTTATAATTTTAAAAGTACTTAGAAATCCTTTATATATTTTAAAAGTATTTATTCATTTCATCCTGAGTATTTGTAACATAAAATAACGTATAATTCAAAATTATAATTCAATTATGATATTGCATATAGTTACATCTCTAACTAATTTTATTAGGAAAGTTATTTATATTTTTTTCAAACATTATTTTTTTAAGGAAAAAGGTGAAATTGAAAATATATAATTGGCATTAATTTATACGTTTTATCTCCTTTCTACTTCTCAATTTTGTATTAATTGCAGTTAAAGCAGATTTAATCAAATGCTGAGAGCAAGCTTTTCTACGTAACTCATAACAACCTCAGCACTTTAGTAGAAATTGACGACATTAGTGTGACGTCATATTTACAACTGTTTCCAAACAAATACAATGTAAATATTTGTTTAATATTGTATTTAAGAGTGTCTTCTTGACAAACTTGGAAATTTTTGTTTGGCTATCGATTTTATTGGTAATTTTTGTTGGCACAGAACAATAAATTGTTCTGTTGCAACTAGAATACGATTGGAAATAAGCCCAGCTTGGTGATTAACTGTGACTACAACTTGGCGAGAAACAAAGGTTAAGCAAACAAAAGGTTAAAAGTTTTAACAAACACGTTAT
>JAPDSC010008073.1:71450-83469 GCA_026290005.1 Latrodectus geometricus | reverse complement strand
AAATTAATTAAGTTGATATAATTCATGTTCAAAATTAAAGGAAAAATGGTTAAAAAATCTTAGTATATATTTATAGTATAAATTTAGCAAAAAACAATATGCTAAAAATTTCCATCATCCAAAATTAGATCATTAGCTTAGTACTAAATAGAAATAAAAGAAGAAAATAACAGAAACACGTGTTACAAACCTTTCTTCCACTCATTTTCAATTTTTTAGCAATAGAAACTCTAATATAATAAAACAAATTTATAAACGAAATCATACGTTTATTGCAACTACAACAAACAGCGGAATGAGACAACTTTAAGCACTGATAATGACACTTGTTTATTTTTGACAGCTATGTTTCTTTTTATGCAATGGACATTAAAAAGGTATCCAAACACGATCAACTCAAAGTGAACTTGTTCTTTTATATAATTTTTGGGCATTATAGGTTATGATGGAAATTTCCACCATTATGCAAAGAAGGAGGGTTAATTAGTTTTCATCTAAATAGCTTTAATAGGTTTTTACTAAACAGAAAATATAATTTTAATAAACAGAAATGAAATTGGAACATGTATTTTTATATTATATATATATATATATATATATATATATATATATATATATATATATGTGTGTGTGTGTCAAGTAATGAATGTATATATTTTTAAGAGTAATCGAAAATAGTTGCTAAAAATAAGAATTCCTTTATTGCTCGCGTTTCTATCGAGCTTTTAGCAGATCGAAACACTTTATCATAACTCTTATGTAGTTATATGGTTTATTTAAAATACAACCAACACTTTATGTTTGGGTGACACTTTAAAAAAATATTCAGATAACATAAATTTACTGAAGAGCAATTACAGTTATCGTTGGAGAGACGGGAAAGAAAAATTCCTCGAGAACCATAAAAAATAAAAATTATATTGATAAATAATTTATAGTTTCTCTAATAAAACTCTGATTTCATTAATTGCTGAAAAAGTAGACTCAGATAAAAAATGTGTGAGTCCTCAAAATTATCTTCAAGTTTCTGTCTATCTTTTTCTGTGCGTAAAAAATATTCAAAGTTTTTATTGGTGAATAAAGATAGGACTGTATTTCTAACATTTTTTACTTCTGCATAATAATCTCTCTATCGGCCTATTCCTTAAACATGTAGGAAATACTATATAAATGTTATCCCATTGCATACGAAATCAGCAGAACTGCCTCCCGAACACTCTTCCACTCCAACAGTACGTAAATTCAAATCTCACTTTTTGACATTGTAATGGTTTAGAATACATTTATAATTGCAAGTCCTGGCCTATTTATCCTTTGTGTACAAATAAAGGACCTTTGAGTGATAAACAAGCTATACTCACGTTATGTAAATCTGCCACATCGCTGATTGTATTCGGCCTGTTTTAAGCGAAATCACTTGAACTGAAATTAGCAAGAATAAGAACTTTTTACTTTTTATTATGTCAAATAGGTTCATTTTTAGTGTAACAGATGTTAAGTTAAATTCTCTTAATCATCAAAGTTTTATTTTAAAATATGAGCAACATTTGTGAGAGAAAAAAGTTTTAAAACGTTATTTACAACCTAACAAAACAAGAAAATTTGTTTTTATTTGTAATGAAACTTTCAGTTATTAAGCAAAATAATGACTACACTGATAAAAGTGATTGAGTCACTGATAAAACATAAAATTATATCACAGGAATAAAATTCAATTATTAATGTAGAAATACATGAGTTTACATTTTTATTTATAATGATTGTTCAGGTATTTATTATGCAAGTAAAACTAAATATATGTTCAATCTGATATTATATACGATGGAATGAATTTTTCATATGAATGAAATTCTGTTGTTGTTGTTTCCAATGGGTAGCGGAGCTACACCAGATCCATAAGTTCATATACCCTCAAAAAATCGAGAAAGAGGAGAGGTCTCTCAAGTAACTCCTCCATGGAAAAATCGAGGCAAACAAGAATATGTTGAGGACTACCCTCGTTGGAGTAACATTTTTTGCATGTTGGGAAAAGTTTGGAACGCCCGCTAAAAGTGAGGCCCTTAGTGTGCCCACTGACAAATCTGCTGATTACGGCTTGGTCGGCACGTGTAACTTAAAGTCAAGGGCACCACCGGGACGCTTACGGGGGTACCAAACGTGATTTGGTGGGACAAGCCAGGCCTTATTGACAGTGTTTTTGCGGATAGGAAATAATTTAAGGCACCAGTCTCCTGGGAGGCGTGGGTTCGTATCCCACCGCTGCCAAGTGCTTTCTACCCCCTCGAGTCCTGCATACGGCCTCACCATGGCAAGGGGGTGCTCCTGGGCGGAACGGGTGAATTAAGTTGGGAGAATTTTCTCCTGGTAGGGCCACCCTAGGCGTGAAGGCCGTTCCATTATGCCCAGCTAACGTTTGGAGGCGAACCTGGAGCTAAGTCAGACTTCTACCGCCGGTGCTCCAGATCTTTCGATCAACAGAAGCTGTCCCCTTCCCCTTTACCATGAATGAAATTCTAATACTAATTAATATTGAATTTGATGTCATTATCGACAGCTGCCTGTCTAACGTTATAATCAATCAAATATTGCTGTGAAGTACATCCACCACATATTATGCAGCTTCACGTTGTGGTATTTTCCATGTCTGGCAAGGGATAAAACACGAAAAAATCCATAGAGCATCATCTCCTCGACAAATATGCATGCGGAAACAGAGAGGCAACGTGCTTCTACTATGTTCTAGTTAGAGTATTCCCTAACAATACTTGTCTTGAGATTTTGCTGTTTACATAAATGGAAAGCAAATTTCTCCAAAAAACAACTTTTCTAAAATTTTTTGCTTTAAGAAATGAAAACTTCAGTGAGCGTTATTCGTGAGAGAAAAATTGTTCACATAAAAATCAGTTCAATTAAGATTTTAAGGTGTTTATATTCTGTGAATATATTTCTTTTTTACAAGAAATATCCTTTTAACAGGTTCATAATTTTTTTTAAAATAAATTCGTGAAAAGCAAATATTTTAATCGAACGTAAATTCCATTGGTATTCTTCGTGAGAGCACTTAACTTTGAATTCCCTTCGGCGACTGTAAGTTTGATCATTTTTAAAACACATAAAATCCTCTGTGATCTTTCCTCGTGCTTTCAATCTTTGTCTTGTGATGCGCAACTGAAATTTTAAAATAAATATTTCTCCTTTTTAGTGCTATATATTTCTTATGAAAAGTTATTAGTAAATATTGTAAGAGCTTTGTTATACATTCAGAATGTGCCAAACATAATCACCAATAGCAATTCATGCACTTCAGAAATTAAATTATACATTTTTTTCTAGAGAAATTAGAAAAACCGAAATATTTTAAATCTATATTGTTTTGTTTTCTTAAAAATGATTTAACCCTTCTTTGCATGATTTTTTCTTTATTGGTGAAATAAATCAAGTTGATATAATTCATGTTCAAATAATATATATGATATAATTCATGTTTATTTTTGACAGCTATGTTTCTTTTTATGCAATGGACATTAAAAAGGTATCCAAACACGATCAGCTTAAAGTGAATTTGTTCTTTTATATAATTTTTGGGCATTATAGGTTATGATGGAAGTTTCCACCATTATGCAAACAAGGGTTTAAAGTTTTAACTGGTAGCATATTTTCAGTACTTGTTAAAATACTGAAAACATAGTACCTATTGAAAAAAAAAATTCAAATCATTTTAAGTGTACTAAGATAAATTCAAACCTTATTTCGATATTTGTCCACCGATTTCTTATATACGGGCATTACTTGATGAGTACTTTGTTTTGAAACCTTTATTCAATAGGAGCCATTATATTACTTTTACGAATAAATTCACAATCTGAAAAGAAATTTCTTATGCGTTTTGTTAATTATCATGAATAAGTTCATTTAAATCATTTTTTCATGTATTTTCTTTCTTCAATTATATACACGAGCTCGGATATTCTTCCAATTCTAGAGGGGTATCGCTTTTATATTCATATGTAAATGGTACACGAATAAAGCGTTTAAATTGGATACTGACTAATTATTCAAATTGATTTATATATAGTGAGACTAAATCTGAAATTAAATTTGCCTATGTATAAATCATGTGTGCTTATCGAAATTTCCATTTACTGAAAAATGTAATACATTTCACTAACTATTAAAATGTTTATCATTGAAGTAATCTTTTTAATTCATGACATAATAATCATGTCAGAAAATTACACACAATGCGTGGAAATTCAAAGCAAAAATTGTTAACCCTTCTATGCATAATTGTGGAAATTTCCATCATAACCTATAATGCCCAAAAATTATATAAAAGAGCAAGTTCACTTTAAGTGGATCGTGTTTGGATACCTTTTTAATGTCCATTGCATAAAAAGAAACATAGCTGTCAAAAATAAACAAGTGTCATTATCAGTGCTTAAAGTTTCTCATTCCGCTGTTTGTTGTCTTTGCAATAAACGTATGATTTCGTTTATAATTTTGTTGTATTATATTAGAGTTTCTATTGCTAAAAAATTGAAAATGAGTGGAAGAAAGGTTTGTAACACGTGTTTCTGTTATTTTCCTCTTTTATTTCTATTTAGTACTAAGCTAATGATCTAATTTTGGATGATGATGGAAATTTTTAGCATATTGTTTTTTGCTAAATTTATACTATAAATATATACTAAGAATTTTTTAACCATTTTTCCTTTAATTTTGAACATGAATTATATCAACTTGATTTATTTCACCAATAAAGAAAAAATCATGCAAAGAAGGGTTAAATGGAAATGTATTGTAGATGAAATCTTCTATATAATTTGTGGCACTGTGCCAGATAGAATCAGAAAATATCATTTATGATTAACAGTTTCTTTTAGGAAAAATTCATTAGTTTATGGAAAATATACTAATGAATTTTTCATATTGTTCCAATTCTGCTGTTCTTCTAGTTTCGCAAATTTGCTAGTTCAATAAAATATGTGACTACATTCATTATCTTTTATTTTTAAATCTTTAACAACGATACACGTTCTGTGAAAAGTTGCGCTTTGGGCTTACCTTTGCCTACTGGTAATCTTTACAGAGTTCTATTCAGTAGTTATTCAGAAAAAATAAATTTGAGAAAGCAATAAAACAGTTTCTTATTTCAAAAATTATTTTTATTTTGGTTGTTTACCTATAATTCTCTTATAGAAACATTTTCAGTATTGACCTGCAGTATAATAAGCAAATGAATACCTTTACCTATCGCTAAAAAAGTTCTGTCAACCTAAACTAGCTTATTAATATTTTTAAAGTTGAGAGAACACAGAATATTTTACTACTTTTCTTATGTTCTTGGCGAAGTATATTGCGCAACCTTACACACAGAATACGCCAAGTTAAAGATTTGATAATAAGAGACAAATAATGGTTTTATATTCCATTGCACAAAATAACTTGACATATATTTTGATTAGAGGAACAGGAAAATTGGAAGAATGGGAAAAATTTATTTTTATAAAATACTCAGTTGAGTTTTTCTTGTGTGAGCAATTATTATTCATGAATGTTCCTTTTTTCTGATTCTATTTGGCATAGTGATAAAAATGCTGAGTCGCATCAAAAAGATATCAACCAACAAACATATCTCAATTTAAAACTTTTCTTAAATTTACTTGTGATTACTTAAGATTACACGTGATTTTATAGCATTAGTTATTTAAAAGATTAGGAATCGAAAAGATAGCTCCAATTATAAACAATTGATATTGTAATAATTATTGAAATGTATTATATTTTTCAGTAAACGGGTGGTTTCGACAAGTACGTTCAATTTCAGACTGATTTAGTAAGAAAGATTTTTTTCAGTTTTTGATTTAGACAATTGACTTTTGTATTGTTTAAAAATGATTCAACGAAAGAAATTCTCTATTATCTGAAGAATGTCAACATATATATTTATATAAGTAGACATACATAGTTTAAAAAATAATTCAATAGTTATTTTAGCTTCTGTACTATAATCATATTCCAATTTCATTATTTCGTGAGAAATTTCTTTAACATTTGTAAATTGATTCGCAAATACAAAATACTGCAATATTTCATCCATGGAATAAATACTATGAAACTATTTCTCAAATAATGTCATCCTTAACAAATATCCAAATCATTTTTCGATGACTTAGAAATACTGTGAAACGGTACGTAACCCATTATTGATAGAAATTTTGAACTTATCTTCAAAGAAAACAACATAAATAAAAATATCTCGATACTTCTAATTTAATAGAAATAGTAGTATAACTTAATTTCAGAAGTATTCAAGAATTGCTACTAGTGATTATTTTTGGAATACTGAATGCCTAATGAAGATCTTACAACTTTTACTAATTAAAGTTTCACAACAAATATATGACGCTAAAAGAGAAATATTTGCTTCAAAGTTCTAGATGAGACACAAAGACAAAGAGTTAATTAAAAAGAGAAGGAAAGAACAAAAGATTTTGAGTACTACAAAAATGATCAAAATTACATATTCGACAAAAGGAATTCAAAGTTAAGTAGCTCTCGTGAAAATATCAATGGTTTCCTACAAATATTTGCTGATTATAAATTTTTAAGCAAAATTATAGAATTGGCGGAAGTTATTTATAATGAAATGGAAAGTATATTCTCAAAATATGTGTATTTGTAAAATGTCACTTAAAATTATCTCTGAAATTAGGAAATCTTAATATGCATTATATAAGTATCGATGTAAAGTATTTATATAATATACACATATATATAAGTTGAAATCTTTTATAAACTTGTCTCTAAAGTTATTTCCGTTTGAACAATTTTTCTCTTGCAAATTTCAGCGCTCTTTGATTTAGAATGCTTTGAATTATTGATTCCTTTACATTCAAAAGATTAGCACAAAAGTCACAAAAATATTAAATATCTTTTCCTTATCCTCTGTAATGATAATGTTGCTAATGCTTATATACATGGGATAGTAAGGCAAATAACTAATGGAAGTGATAACTCCCTTTTGAACAGAAGATCGTGAGTTTGATCCCAGATATTTTTAAATGAGAAATGTGTGTCATGCCTTAGCATGCACGTTTGTCTGTGGGGTTGCTTTAGAACTTTCTTCTCTTGTGACACGTGATTTTATAAAAAATCTTCTCAGTACGATGGATGCTAAAATGCATTGCATCAGCATGGGGTTGTCCACTATTCTCGATTTAAAATATAAGAAGCTATTAACAATGACATCTAGAAGTATGTGAATTAATTTCTTCATCTGAAAAATTATATATTGGATACAATATCATAAAGGGTTTTTACTTCTCTTTTGCTTAATTACTTTAAACATTTATAATTATGAAAGGTAAACATTTTTATTTATGTTAGGATTTTTAAAACGTGTTAAAAGCATTTTTATCCCATAAAAATGTTGCCTTATATTTTAAAATTCGAAGTTTTATGGTTAAACGAAAAAAATTTTATTGAACTCCAACAACAGAAATTCGGTTGCCAAACTTAACTGATTATAGCAGTAAGAGCAATAATCTAGTTAAGTTTAAGTTGTTTTGGTTTGTTTGTCATTATATGATTATTTTCTTCACGCAAGGGCTAATTAAACCGAGACCTGCAAGGCCAAGATGAAATTCGAACCCATGAGCTGTTAAACCGAAGGCAAGAGAGTAACTAGTCAGCAAAATGTTGTAATTTTGTGCAACAGATCATTTATTATATCAGTACCTTTCGAAAAAAAAAATTGTAAATATTAAATAAAATTTAGTGCATGGATAAACTTTTCTTAATTAAATAAATGGAAATTTATTGTATTTTTACATTGAACCGAAGGCAAGAGAGCTAACTACTCAGTAACAAGAGCGGCTGGGCTAAATTTAAGTTCCAGATGCATGTATGTATGTTATACTTAAGAATAAATATTTACTTTGTGCTTTCTCTCCTTTTTAATAGGCCATTTACGTAACTTTTCTTTCAAAAGTGCTCTGCTTTTGAGTACATTGTAATGAAATATTTTCAAGTATAAGCAACATTATTTTATTCCAAGAACGCGAACAAATTAAAACTTGCTTCCATCACATTGAAAATTAACATCTGGCATTATGGTCCAAGTTAAAAAATGTATACATTTCCTATTCGCGTATGATATAATTTTTAAAAGATTTGGCTAAAAGAAAATTGAAAATACTCTGTGATATATATATAACGTTACTAATGTGGTACGTTCGTGTGTGTGGATCAAATTATGTAACGTTCGTATAATATGGGATACCACTTATCATGTGGTTTGTTGTTTCTCCATCTAGTCTAACGGAGTCAAAACACATGCAAACCAGATCAAGGAAACGGTTAACAGTTATGAAGTTCAATACAAGAAGAGGACATTCATAGGTATTCTGATATTCTTGTCCAATCCACGATGCGCCAAGGTGATGGCCGTTCTTGCCAGCATTTAGGACAAAATACTTGCTAAATACCCTTATTTCTGACTTACACCGGTAAATGTCAACATTCATAATGGTGAATGTTGAATATGTTCAAGATTTACATTTTCTTCTCCATAATGCAGTCGCGATAAATTTTTCGCCTCTCTTTCTGAGAGTAATGACTAAGAACTTTAAATACACAGTACATTCAAAATGAGAAAGGAAAATAATATATGTTAAAAAAAAAAAAACTCACTTAATTATACAGTACGTTCTGAATGAGAAAATAAAATAATAGTAATAAAAATTTACTAAATTATGTGATTCAAATCTTATTTACTGCAACAACTTAAACTATTTGGACACTTTGAATTGCGCAAGAGGTCCTTGCTTTTATAACTGCATTTATTTGTGGAACACTTCCTTTTGCAATGACAGCGTGTATAGCCTTGCCCCTCGCTTCTCGAATTAGCTGCAGCTGCTTCTCTAAGCGAAATTTCTTGAAAAGAAATCGTATCTATGGAAAGGAGCTTTTCTTTACAAATTTCGAACTGATTACGCGTGTAAAGCTGCTTGAGGGTACCATTTTTGTTTGCAAGTTTATAAAAGTCTTCTATTCCAACAACAACCGCAAACACTTTTCGGTTATCTGAACGACCACGCTTGACACCAGACACTTGTATTCGCACAGTATCACCAATCGGAGCAGGAGGAAATTGAGGTTTGTAACATTTTTGTTACTTGCAGTAGAAGATTCTCCTTCGCGGCCGCTCCTTTTATAGAAATTAACGCTTGATTTTCTGTCAGAGCTTGATGTAAAGGCGTGTTTGATTGCAAGTTTTCTTCAATATTTTGCTACCGATCAATTTTTTTCAGAAGTATTACCAGTTTCTTCAAGCTGTTCTTCGGTTTTAAAAGTACAAAAGAACAAAGGATTTGGTGGGAAACAGCCAGTCGGCTCCTCTCTTTTCGGCCTCCACCAGAGCATATCTGTGATTGTCGACATACAATGGTGAATGTACAAGAATATAATGAAATATTTCGGACATACATCAAGCGACTGTGTAAATGTTGACATTATCCAATTTCGGTCTTTCAATAGATTTTAATTTCTTCATTGATTGCAATATTTTTGACTTAACCCTTCTGGACTTAATGGTGGAAATTTCCATCATAACCTATAATGCCCAAAAATTATATAAAAGAACAAGTTCACTTTAAGTTGACCGTGTTTGGATACCTTTTTAATGTCCATTGCATCAAAAGAAACATAGCTGTCAAAAATAAACAAGTGTCATTATCAGTGCTTAAAGTTGTCTCATTCCGCTGTTTGTTGTAGTTGAATAAACGTATGATTTCGTTTATAGTTTTGTTTTATTATATTAGAGTTTCTATTGCTAAAAAATTGAAAATGAGTGGAAGAAAGGTTTGTAACACGTGTTTCTGTTATTTTCCTCTTTTATTTCTATTTAGTACTAAGCTAATGATCTAACTTTGGATGATGATGGAAATTTGTAGCATATTGTTTTTTGCTAAATTTATACTTTAAATATATACTAAGATTTTGTTTAACCATTTTTCCTTTAATTTTGAACATGAATTATATCAACTTGATTTATTTCACCAATGAAGAAAAAATCATGCAAAGAAAGGTTAATACAATTTTCTATGAGGTAAACTTCTTCATTTTTTAGCTTTGTGTTAAACATGAATTTCGTAATTATTTCTTAAAAAGAATGCTCACTTTCTCTACTTTCAATTATATGATAACTATCTTTTTTCCCTAATTTATTATATAGCTATATTATTTGTATATTTTTATGTGATTCGAGAGTTTTAAATGAAATCCACAATATGATTCGCATATAAAAAAACCTTTATTTTTTAGTGCCAACCAGACTGGCAGTATGTGTGTGCTGCCCTACTGTTTCAGCTGAACCGCAATTGGGTGAGGAAACCAACTTCCTCAGTACACACATGCTGTTGGTACCCGTTTATAGGGTAGGCAACTATTCATATTCCATTCATGCAAGGAAAGGACAGGGGAGAGAGAAAGTACATCACATATCCGCACCGGGATTCGAACCAAGACCTCCCTATCCGCAGTCAGGCACACTGACCACTACACAGAGTAGGTGGCCTTATATTATAAATGGTTTATTAATATCAAGGGCCATATTTAAAAAAAATATGTTATTTCAAGATGAGTAAACGTGACGCTATTTTATGATTACATGATTGTACTTGATCTACTAACAATTGATTAACACTTATTATAATTACAAGGATACTTACGAATTCATGTCTAAATATAAGCATTTTTGTGTTAATCATATTAATAATTATTATCATAAATTTTTTTATTTTTAGGCGCGAAATTATGTTAATCATATTAAAATACTAATGAGCTTTGAATTTAAGGCGGCTAATTGAAGCTGCTTTCAAAAACAACGTGTGTCACCAGTCGATAACTTAACCCCGTGACCGTCTGGGGTTCGGTCATGAAAGTGCTTCATTTTTGCTCCGTGGTGGCAACATAGTTTTGGCTTTCACTGCAAAGCAAGTTTTTCCCCCTTTAGTGCTTGTCAAGAATACAAAAGCCTCTAATTCTTGATGGCACGTATTTCCGCTTTACCCTAGACCACCTCACAATAATCACATTTTAATGACTTACAGACAGGAAGTACATCAATCGCGGTCAGCTGTAATGTAAAAAAACTAATCAGCTGTAATGTAAACTGTAAAAAAACGGTCAGCTGTAATGTAAACTGTAAAGTAAACTACGATCACAATGTGCTCGTAGTTTACTTTAGTATGTTCTGTTCAAAAATATCGACATGTCTCTTTATTACAATTTTTTATTACATTAAATATGAATTTTATTAAATTATTTTGAAAATTTTTTCAGGAATTTTATTTATTTTAAATAAAGTAAAAAAAAAAATTGTAGTGTCCCTGGTAGTTATACTTGTGATGATTTTAAATAGCTATAATAAGTAGTTAATTTGCTGTCTAATTATTATTAGCTTTTACTCATTGCAGATTCTTTTCAAAATCAACACTATATTTCTAAAATCATGAAATAATATTCAAAATCATTAAAAAAAATGGTTCTGTTGCTTTAATACATACAAACTTAAGAATATCAATGTAATAGTATATTTTTAATAATTAAAAAAATATAAAAGGCTAAATTAGTTGCCTAACAATAGTCTACAGAGTATGTTATTGACTTCAGTTGAACTTGTGATCAAAAATTCTGTGACTGTAAATTTTTCATATTTAATTCCTAGTACCAAATGATTTCTGATTCTAATTATATAAAAAATATCATTCCGTACGAGAATCCATGTTGTAAATATCTTTCTACATTATATCTTTCAATATTTCTTGAACTGTTTTGCACAAATATTAAAAATAGTTTGTCTCTCATGAAAATTTGTTTTTCAAAGATAGAATAAAAGCAAAAATATAAATGGGGAATATTTAATTCTTTTATTTACAATAGTATTCTAATAAGTTAATATTTGATACAGAATACATCAATATCATATTTTTTCACGTATTCAAATCAGTTCTAC
>JAPDSC010008073.1:23846-36450 GCA_026290005.1 Latrodectus geometricus | reverse complement strand
GCTGTACTCCACCTATAAAGCGAGAAAGAAAACTATATAGAAAACCACGTACAGAAAACTATATATCGGATATTGTGGATGAGGAAGGTGGGATTGTATACGTTTAGAAATCCTTTCAAATGATATTCTATTGACCAGAAATCTTACGGAATGCTTTTAAGTAAGCAAATGTTTATTATTAAATAAAATAATTAAAAATATATAAAATGTTTTTATATTCACCAATTAATATGATATTTTTACAATATAAATAAAAATTATTTAATTTAATCAGAGGTATGATAACATATTTATATATTCATTGATTTATGAAATATTAAATTTTTTGACTTCCAAGAATTGTAATTTTAAAATTATCTAGCAATTTATGAGACTTATTGCTTGAAATCATTAAGAATTTATTTTTTAAAAAACATTATTTTTAATAAGCCACTAGTATACTTCCTTGATTTCATATTTTAAAAAATACTTATATATTAAGAAAAAATATTTGATATATTCAACATTAATTATTTTTGTTTTCAAAACCACAAACTATTTTGTGTTTTTTGAAAATATTTAAAAATGAGTTCTACTCGTAACCAATTCCAGTTATAATTAGCTACGACATTCTGATAAATTATACAGATTTAAATTACACTTATATAGTTGAATTTCATTGTTAAAAATTATTTAATTCAATGTCTTAATTATTTTTTAAAAAAAAGTTATATTATAATTACAAACACTTAAATTTTTCGTTCTTGAAATTTCCTTCTGTGTATCTCAGGAATAATTGTAGCTGAGAAAGGAAGAATTCATTAATTGTTATTGTAAGATAAAATACATTTTAAAATTCTGTTATATTTATGCGCGTTACAGTAAGAAATAACAATTTGTTCAAATTAAAAATAATTCTAAGAGATAAAAGCAGCAATTACGAAATAATCTGATTTCTATTTCTAACATTTTTTTACAAAGCTCGCTTCTTTTCTTGGAGTGATTTTAATGACGTGTTTACAGTTTGTTCATGAAACATTTACAGTAATCATTGTGCAAAAAAAAAAGCCAAAGACATTTAAATTTTTAAGATTTTTGTTTTCTCTTGAAAATAAAAATACTTTTGCTAAAAAGGAGCTTAGCATTTTTACCCAAAGTATTATTTTCAGATTATTCTTTATATAAATCTCCATTTATAAATAAAAAATTACGAAATATATCCCAATGAAAAATGCGATTTTTTTTTCTGACATCCCTGTTGTCTAAACCTACAATTAACTACTAAAATGGAATCAAAGAGTAAATTAAAACTTTTTTTATTATTGCTGAAACAATAATCGTATTTTATTATGCTAATGAAGTTAATGATTACTTTATGTTTCTTTTTTACGATTTAAAAAAAAATTTAAATAGGGAAAAAATTGAGTGTATCACTTTCACATAAAAATAATTTTAGCGTCTTCTCTATCTATTAGAGTTGTTTTTATTCAATACGTAAAAATACAGAAAATATTTTTATTTACTTAAAAGTAATAAAAAAAGATGAAGTTCTTAAGCTTTTTATCTTATTTATTTCCATTGCTTGCATTTCCTTCTGGGGTGTGTTATTTGTTTTAAATATTTAACTTTATAAACAATTAATAATTCAACTTCTCAAAGAGCAAAAAATGTTTTAAGAATTATAAATGTAATTAAGAATTTCTAATTTATTTAAATTATTAACATTTTGTGCTGCACACTACATTTATATTAAATATAGTTTTAAATATTTTAGGTATTTTTAAATATAGTTTTAAAATTAAAATTTAATGTCTCTCATATTAAATATGCTTTTCTCTCTTATGCACAAAGCTTGTTTACTTGAAATATATACACTCAAACAAACATATTATACGCAATGCATTCTTTTTTTCAGAGTTATAAAATTATGCGGAAAAAATTTTCCACAGTGGGGAAATTCGGAGTTAGGAAAACTTGTGATATTTTATTCTAGAAAAAATTTACATAGTAAACAACATTCACAATTTACTTTGAATTTTCGCGTGATAAAAAAAATTATTTCTTTGAAAATAAAGAACAACATTGTTTCGAACAAGAAGTTTTAACTTTCTTAGAGTATTAAAGTTTGCGAATAATTTTAATTTTCTTGGAATTTATTTTAACAAATGAAAACTTTAATCAACGCGTATTTCCAAAATTTTTTTTATTTATTTTTCCAAACCTCATGAAAATTGTTTTCTGTGAATGCATAATTTTTAAACTCCTTAGAGATTAATACTTCAATACTTTATGTAAGATTTACAGTTTAAATCGAAATTGTTGCAGAAGTATGTTTGTTTTGAGACTTTTGACAAGTTTTTAAGTTTCTTGGTGTTAAGTACAAAATGCACGATGTTTTTGATTTAAATATTCATCAGGAAGGATATTTTTACGAGAAAAATGCGTCATGCAATCTTTATTGATAATTTGTTCAAAACTTTTTAAATGAAAACTAAAGGGATTAAACAAATTTGTTTGTTAGCTGTATTCTGTTTGAATAGTAAAAAATGTAAACAATATCGTGTTATAAGACAATATTTATTATTAATGTTTTCCATAATAAATACACAAAGAACTCAACAAATTATGAGTCTGAGTTACAATGAAACACTTTTTATTTGAGTCTTTACAAATAAAAATCAAATAATTAATGTTAAAACATTTGCGTTTTTATTGAAATTCCAATTTGTTATTTTTTTTTATATGCTGTCAGTGAAAGCTAAAAAAATAAGTGTATTTTTTATTCAGGTTATATTTATCAATGGATGTACATTTATGTATATCACTGCTTTTTCGTCCTTTCATTTAAATATTGTTTAACTAACTAAAGCTTTGAAATATACAAAATTGTTTTAAGTGCCTTTTTTAAAATAAAATATTTCAAAATCTCAATGAATTAAAAATATTCTCCAAACAAATTTCATTGATTTTGAATCCGTTTTATATAGATAAATGTTTGCTTAATTTTAAATAATAAGGCAACTAATAATTTAGATTTAAAACCTAAATATAAAGCTCAGCCGTAGAATCCATTCCGCATTAGATTACTAGAACAAATATGAAATTATCTAAAATTATCTGTACTTCATTTTACTATGATGAACGTTCTTAATATTTTTATAAAGCTAAAAATCTTTTACTCAATACACAAAGTCATAAGTTATATTCAGAATAATTTATAGAGAAAAATGTTCGAAATGCTAAAATTTAATAATGTGAAAAATAAAATTATTAACCGCTTGCCTGATTATCCCAAGTTATCTCGGGTTCGTATATATTGTAGATAATTATTATCCCGAGAAAACTCGGGTGAAGCAGAATTTGTCAGTACTATTTGTTTTATCACGTTTTTACTCGGCCTGGAGGAAATGAAAGGAAATATTCAGCTTTAACTGGCAGTTTGCCGTTTCATTGATTTCGTGGTTCTTTCGGTGCGATTGGTCACGTTTTTTCTATGGTATAGTATACGACGGCTTGGGGATTAGTAATGTACAAAGGAGTTGCGTTGAAAAAAAGTAAAATAATGGCGATGATGCCGTAAGAAAAGAGACCAGATACCAGCGTACGGAATGTCAGGTATCACTTTGTGTTGTCCCTTGTTTGAAAACTTATCATACAAAGACTAATATTTAATTTTTTTCCCATTTGCCCGAGATATCTCGGGATAGTAAACTAATATTAAAACTACATGCTTTTACACCTGTAAAAAATAAAAAATTCAACTTAAAACCTACATATCTTGTTTTGTTTTGTTTCCTTGTATTTAATAATAAAATAAGAAAATGTGATGATTTTTTGCAATTTTTTTCAAAAAAAATTGTAATGGAAGCGGTTAGCAATGTTGCTGCCGTTGGTCTAACGGAACTTAAAAAATTCAACCTAATAAGCACGGTACTTTACAGTAAGTGGAAACGAATATTAAAAAATACGACATCAATAGTTAAAGCACATTTCACCTTCAATAAATTATTAAAATCCAAAAATTTTTCATTTATGTTTTATAAAAATTTTGCAACAATTTTATATTTATACTAAGAAAAAATATTTGTTGCATTAAATCTAAAAATTCTTAAGGATTATTGTTTGTTACAGGAAATTTGGTTAAAATGCAGAATTTTTCAAATATAACAATTGACTTATTAAGAGAGAGTAAACTATAATTATACAAAAATGACTTATTGTTATTAAACTTTAGATTTTTGAGAGTGTTCTAAAAAACATTTAACGAGTGATACTTTGTGACTTATCTTATTATCTGAAGAAAGTAATGATTTGATTGGACGCAGAGTAGAAAAATGGCCAAGGAATATTGTACAGTTATTTGAATTATTTACTTAAGTAATTTCTCAAGCAACTAATGAGGAATTTTCTCTTGTAAATAGAATCCCGAATATAAATAATCACAATCAATTTTCAATAGTCCCACAAAAGTTAAACAAAAAAGTTTTTAAAATCATCAGGCCACTGTGTGATGAAACAAATGACATTATTCGTTGCCTAATTGAAAATGTTTCGTTGAATTGTTTTAAATAGAGAGCAAAGAACATACTTTTGCAACAACTTCCGATATCATTTTGCGGTTAAGAGCAATGACACCAACACAAATATATTTTAAACAAGTATGCTACTTCCATTGATTATAATGAGTTAACAGGAAGGCTTCTGAAGGGATTTGCGACGCCTCCATTCCAATTGTTGTAAATTCAAATATGAGTTCATTAGATTACTTTTTTATCAAACAACAAGAAAATTGCTCACGTTTTTCCGATTGTTTGAATATTTTTACAATAAAAGATATTTAATGTATAAGGTACGGCTTTTGAATGAATGATCTTTAATTTATTCAATATGCAATTTTAGCCAATGTTAATTTTAGTCAATATGCAAATTTTTTCATCCATAACAATAAATATTTCTTTAACAGAGACAAAATATCTAAGTTTTGTAGGTTGATTTTTCAGAAACACTTTTCATAAATTTTTTAATTTTCCTTTTGATTTAGTATAAGTTAGGAAAATTATTTTTCAAAATTGATTTTTCATAAAATTACACTTGAAATTTATTTTTACAATAATTCTTAAAGATTTTTTCAAATAATATAAAACTATATTTATTTTAATATTATTTACAAAAATCTCTGTTTTTATATCAAATCACATAAAAAAATAATGAATTTATCTAGTGTTAAAAGATTCATATAATTAATGGGTGTAAAATATTTTTATCGAAGCGAAATTTTTAAAAATTAAATGAATGATGATTTTTGTAAAAGGATTTATAAATCTTTACTTGTTAGTTTCTTTATAAATTTATATCCATGATAAAACTAAATTTAAAAAAATTTTATTTTATATATTCCAAATAAACCATTCCATTTCCAAACTTGATTTATTTGAGTAAACAACCACATGCTAGGCACACAAATAAGCTTATTCAAAATTTCTTTGATGATTCCAGAACTGTTACATAAAAATTAATAAATAACTATTTACATTCAGAATAGTTAATATTTGAATAGAAAAAATGTCTAATCAATTCCCTTTGATTATCACATATTTTTAATTGATAATTTGATGAGAGTACGGTTGATTGGTTTTGATGAAAATAATGACTGATACTTCGTTTTATTCATAATTGCACTTAATGAAAGATGATAAATTCATCAGATGAAAATTCTGATTTTCAAGAACTTTTACTAAGTAAGTCTACTATTATTAAAGATAATTCGCTTTATTTATAATTGCATACAGTTGAAAATTGCGAAATTTGGAATTACTGTTCTTGTAAGAACTTTTACCAAGTATATTTTCACAAAATTAACTATGAAGACTCAATTATTCAGGATGAAGTAAAAAGGAATATAGTTTAAGATGTTTTACAGATAGAATTAAGATTCAGAAGAATTTATGTAGAAGTAAAAAGGATAAATATGAATAAAGCACCCTTTAAACAAAAGAAAGATGAAATTAATATTAACTTCAAATCGTTGCGTATGCGAAATACAGCGGACTCTTTCAATTTGTCGAATTTTTTCCTTCATAAGAACTTCTTGATTATTTTCAATCAGTAAGCTTAAAAAGATAACAATTATGGATAACAATGAAATTGACTTATTAATAAGAACAGTTCTTAGAATCGGAGGGCCACGGAGGTTCGATTTCTGCCACAGTAGTACATATGTGCCCATACTTTCTGGCCTTCAATCAATCAAAGCGAGTCCCAGGGGGGTTTTCTAGATTTTTACCTTGCTATACATGAATACTGTATTCCCTACATTGAAAAATTTCCCCATAAATAGAAAGTTTGGGAAAATATAAAAATATGTTCCAGATGTCAAGATATTTACTTTGAGAACAAAATGAATCACAAAGTAAATTAGAATATTCTCCTAAGTTTAATAATTTCAAATGGGAAATATATTATAAAAATGATATAAAGTTAAAAAAATACAAATGAACGGATTTTTTTTAAAAAAAAACAGAAATTTACTGAAGAGAATTTAAGAAAACTACATTTTTCATTTAATTGGAAAAAAAATCATAAGCTTTATTTTCGATCGATTATTCGATCGATTTTATATAATGATTTTGCTCAACTAATGGGATCAATATCGTTAGATTTAAAAAGTAACATTTAGTAGATTTACTTATACATGAATAAAAAGCAGGACAGAATTAGCTCTTCATTCTAAATTTAATGTAAAAAATTATTGAATGATTGCTCACATAAAAGTTACTTCAGAAAAAAAAACAATTTAAATATAAGATGAAGTATTAATCAAGTTATTTCAATAGTTAATTAACTTATCGTCACTAAGAATATTTTTTTTAGTTAAAATTTTGTCTTTCAGTAATAAATGATTTTAAGATAAAAGCTTTAAATATTCCAAATTAAAAAAAAGAGATTGAAGTTGTAATGTTCTATTTAACTAAATTAGCTCTGGCATATTATATTAAATTTAAGTGAAAATATATTTGTATTAAAGAATTATTAATTTCCGTATTAGGAATTTCAATTTCTATTGAAATTCTTTTTGAAAAATTTTATTAATATATTTTTGAAGTTATAATGATTTTCTGATATTAAATAATATTTATTTTCAATTTATTTTTGCATAAAATTGTATATAGATATTTATGTATGTGTATGTTTGTTTGAAATCTTAAAATTTGCCCAATTTTAGAGCAAACATATTTTATTGAATTTCCAATGTTAATAAAAAGATAGTTTAAAAATATTGGTATCATCATTAAAAATAATTGCCTTTTAATATATTAAAATTCTTAATTTATTCAGATATATAAAATAAATGTTCTCTTTAACTGTAAATGTCTTTCGGATTAATTTCTAAGCAAATTCATAAGTATAGAAACTTCTAGATAAAATAAATCAAAAATATTTATAATTTTAAAAGTACTTAGAAATCCTTTAAATATTTTAAAAGTATTTATTCATTTCATCCTGAGTATTTGTAACATAAAATTACGTATAATTCAAAACATTTAAGTATGATATTGAATATAGTTACATCTCTAATTAATTTTATTAGGAAAGTTATTTATATTTTTTTCAAACATTATTTTTTTAAGGAAAAAGGTGAAATTGAAAATATATAATTGGCATTAACTTATACGTTTTATCTCCTTTCTACTTCTCAATTTTCAAATCCCTTTCAAATGCTGAGAGTTGACACCAGTAAGCTTTTCTACGTAACTCATAACAACCTCAACACTTTAGTAGAAATTTCCGAAACATTTATTTATTTTAATGTATAAGTTTACAGAAGGAAAACAAGATATTAATGCACAATTTTACAAAATTTATATTACGAAAAAATATAAAAAGAATTGGAATAGATAAATGAAATATATGTACACATGTAGAAGTAAAGATATTTTTATATCCATTAGGTGATATAGGGATATCTTTTAATTAGAGAAGACTTTAGGCTGGGGGTGAAAATGCGCTTTAGGTCCCCTCCTTGGCGCGTTTTCAAAAACACCGATGCCATGGCGAAAATTCTACCGCTATTTCTAAGTGAAATTTAATTAGCGATCAACGAAAAGGCTAAAACAAACGAGTAATTATTGAGAATGCGCGAGAAAACGCTTCAAATTCGTGAGTTGGCGAAGTAAGGGACCTAAAGCGCAGATTGACCCAAAAGGGTCAAAAGAGTATTTAATGAGCATGCGTGAAAAAGCGCTTCAAATTCGCAAATTGGCGAAGTAGAGGACCTAAAGCGTAATTTAACCAGGTTTGGCATGTTGACTCGGCCTTTGATGTGTTCATTGGGTAAATAAAACTGAGTACCAAGCACGCTTGGGAACTAAACATTGGAATTTTCGCATTAGGCTGACCACCAAACTGTATATGCATTGCACACTTGAATTATCAATTATGAAAACACATAAGGAAACTATAGACCTCTCGATTCACTGTCGCGCCATAGAGTTTAGTTTTTTAGATTTATGTCAGAAACAATCAGTTATTGTGTTTCATATTTAAGTCGGATAGATCAGATACTCATCTGCAGTAGAGAAATCTATCCGCTAATTTAATTTTGATATCTTGTATTCCAAACAGTTTCCTTTTCCAAGTTGTTAACTAAGCCGCAGACTTGCTGTGCTGTTGTTGTTATTAATCTCATTGTCTTGGAACATACTAGATGAGGTCCACGAATTCATTTACTTATAAAAAATCGAAAACAAGCATAGAAGATTTGTATAGGTCTTCAAGAGGAAACCCCAGGCACTCTGCCGGTTCATCTTGACTTTTAGGATTATTTGGGTGCATCTTGAGACCTCTCTCGTTAGTAAGTCCTTTCAGATGTCCAATGAAGAGTCGGGAAAGTGCTGTCTGAACATTTCTATGACAATCAAAAGCAAGGAATCTTCCAGGACAATCAGCTTGATACCAGGGATGACTTGAAGAGGACGAGCCAAATTTTTGCGTCTACATGCCTTCTAATAGAATACAGTTCAAGATATGTCAGTGAATTGGTAACTGGTAAAGTTTCTTCAGAACACTCCTTCGCCAGAACGTGTGCTATTTCATTTTCCGGTGAAAATGCGCTTTAGGTCCCCCTACTCTGCCAACTTGGCGAAAGTGTGCTGTGGGTCCCGTACTTGACGGGTTTTCATAAACACTGTTGCCAAGGCAATAAGGGAATACGATTTTTAACAGTTTTAAGCTAATTAACAACCAATGAAAATGACCGATTTTCTAAAATGAAACTAATTAACGACCAATGAAAATGCTAAAAGAAAAAACCAATTAATGAGCATGCACGAAAAAGCGCAAATTATTTCCTCCGGAGGTTGCCATAAAGAGTTCATTAGTTATAAAAACGTCTGGTTTATCACGCTTGGTGCATTTATCGCCAAGTTGGCAGAGTAGGGGACCTAAAGCGCAGTTTAACGCATTTTTCATATATCAACATGGAAGGAATCCACTGAAGGTGCGCTTCACAGAGTGCTGCTTAAGCTTGCCAAGAGTTTCGATTCCGGCCCTGTCACTTACTTTCGCCAGGTTGAAAGATATTGAATTTACTGCGAGATAAAAACCATACTGCCCTAAACAATACTATGTTTCCTCGTTTGTTTGGTTGGATTAAAGAGAGATTTAACTCATGCTTGAGTATATTAAATCATAAATATATTTCTTAACTCTCAGACGCGATAAGAGAATGATAATTTAATTAATCAAATTTAACAACAATACATAATTACAACTATTTTGTTGCGGCCAACAATGCACATTACATTCAAAAGCAATAATTTAACGAAAATGGTTTCTTTTCCAAACTAAATGTTTCTTTTATTATATATGAGTCATAATAATAAAATTATTTAACTCACAATTAAGAATATTAATCAATATATCTATTTTCGGGAACAATTAGAGAAAATTATTTAGTTAATCAAATTTAATTATAGTAATTTTTCTCAGCTTATCACAAATTTTACCTCAAAATGAAATTCTTTTCCTAAATTGAACGTGTTTAATTTTTAGCATTTATATAGTCTGAAGCATATCCCTAACCACAAAACTATATCTATGATTTTATTCTCAAATAAATCGTCACACGAGTGTTAAATGAATATTTTTCAATGGACATTGATATTTTATTTTATAACATGAAAATCTAATACATTAGAAGAACTAATTCAACATAACTCATTGAAATTCATTAAAGGATTTTTTACGAGTTAATTAAAATTGAGTTTAAATAATTTATATAGGCATTCACATTGTTTTGTGTGCTTCGATTAATTTAAATTTAATCTTAATTAATGCAGGGGCGCTATATATAGTCGTATTTAACTGAGACAACAAATCATACAAAAATTTATTTTATACTTCTGTTCACATATAATTAAATAGCATAAATGAAGAACCAAGAAAAAGAAAACTTGATGAAATGAAACCAGATCCATAAAAATAATTAAAATTTCACGTTTTTTGTTTTAGACTATTAACAAAATATGGAAGTTGTATAAATTAGTTAAAAAAAGATTTTGTACTTAAGTTTATTAATTAGTTTATAATAAATAATTAAAAAATTCAACGCATTTAAAATTAGTTTATTGTAATTATCTATGAAACCTTTCTTGTTCATACAGCACTATTTGCTTTAATTATCTTACGCGTTATTATTTCAGTACGAAATCACAAAGAAAAAAATTCAAATTGAAACATCTATTTTAATTAAAAATGTTTCTCTGTCCTTAATTTATATTATGCAACGATTCAGTAAAAATTGCTATATTCTATCTAAAGCAATCTCGTGTTTATATGATAAACTCACCTTAGAGGAAATAAAATTTTATCTGAATTTATACTTACGTAAATATTTTTTAATTATAAAAATCAGTTTTAGAATATGTTTAATTCCATTAATTTAAAATAACTCCCCTGGAGAAATTAGAAGACGCAAATTTCAATGTAATTTAAATGAAAAAAATATTAGAAAATACTGTGATTTGAATTTTTACTGAGAAGAAAATGAATAATTAATTTTGAGAAGTTTACTAATTATTAATTTAAATTTTATATAACAATTTTTAAATCCATTTTACTATTTTATATTACAAGCAAATATCTTTTAAACTTAATTTTAATTTATCTCATTATTTTTAATAATGTTTTTATAAGCAACTATTTATATATTTTTAGATTTCTAAATTTAATTCATATATTGAATATTTGTCAAAATTTTTAAAATTACTGTGTTTGTCATATTAATTTAACCAGTTTTATATTTGTGAAAAATTTTATTTTAAGGTACTTTAGTTGTTAGTTGAACTTTGGTAATCCATTTTCTTTTCCTAATTTATTATGATTTATGAATCAATCAGAATTAATTTTTGAAACTTACAAAATTTAAACGACATCAAATAAAACAATGATTACCTAAATAAGCATTCGAGTAAGCCCGTACTTTTTGATCACAATTTTGAAAAAATTAAATTCATGTGTATTTTCCCCCTATATATTTCTGTTCCTAGACTTCTGATTATCCAACCAGAAAACACATAATTGCAAATAATATATATTCTTTGTTTTCTGAAAACAAACATACATTAACTAACTGAAAACTAGTGATAAATTTCAAAAACTAGTGATAAACAAGATGGCGGACAAGGAGCGTACCGTTCACTGAGAATAAAGGAAATTTGAATGGAAAAATACTTGGATAACCTATATTTCAAGATGCCCCTCGATTTTTCACTAATTTAGCACAAGCTTGGGTAATGTTGAATATGATTGTAAAGCATTTGTTTTTAAATTTCGGCTGTATCCCAGTGTACGGTACGTTATTAAAACAAGATGGCGGACAAGGAGCGTACCGTTCATTGGGAATTAACCCAAATTATAACTAATAACTCAAACTGAAAGTTGTACTTTCCTTAATAATTTATAAATGAATACTGTATTGTTTAGTCCTTGTTTGACGCTGTAATCAATACTATACTGTTTAAGCTAAGAAACATTCTCCACCAGGGTGATATATTTCGTATATTAAAAAAAGTCTTCAACAGACAACTGAACTTTCAATTGTGAGTTGCTTTCGACTGTTAAACAACGAGAGATAGAGTGGTGTTTCTGACATTTGCGTACTCGTCTGGGTGTGGGTACTTGAGACGTTTCAGGGTTTTCTCCGTTGCGACATAAGAACACACCCACTTACTTATGAAAAGTCCACCCGGATATTAAAATCATTACTTCTTTAGTTTTATAGAATGTCTAGTATGCGAAGATAAAGTTTTCAAACATTAATATACTAAATAAAATCTTGAGGAGAGATCTGAAATACCTTCATTTTTTTATTACTTTGAGACCGTTACTAATGGCATAATCTAAAAAATGTCTAAAAATATTTTTTTAGATCATGCTAATATTTTCTTATTTATATTATTTACATAAATGTGATAGTGTAGTCTACACAGAAAGAAATAGTCGAGAATTTTTAATATTTTTGTCACGCAAAAATACATTAATTAGTTTTCATCTAAATAGCTTTAATAGTTTTTTACTAAACAGAAAATATAATTTTAATAAACAGAAATGAAATCGAAACATGTAT
>JAPDSC010008073.1:9387-23554 GCA_026290005.1 Latrodectus geometricus | reverse complement strand
TTTTATAGGTGAATAAAGATAGGACTGTATTTCTAACATTTTTTACTTCTGCATAATAATCTCTCTATCGGCTTATTCCTTAAACATTTAGGAAATACTATATAAATGTTATCCCACTGCATACGAAATCAGCGGAACTGCCTGCCGAATGAATAACACTCTTCCACTCCAACAGTACGTAAATTCAAATCTCACTTTTTGACATTGTAATGGTTTAGAATACATTTATAATTGCAAGTCCTGGCCTATTTATCCTTTGTGTACAAATAAAGCACCTTTGAGTGATAAACAAGCCATACTCACGTTATGTAAATCTGCCACATCGCTGATTGTATTCGGCCTGTTTAAAGCGAAATCACTTGAATTGAAATTAGCAAGAATAAGAACTTTTTACTTTTTATTGTGTCAAATAGGTTCATTTTTAGTGTAACAGATGTTAAGTTAAATTCTCTTAATCATCAAAGTATTATTTTAAAATATGAGCAACATTTGTGAGAGAAAAAAGTTTTAAAACGTTATTTACAACATAACAAAACAAGAAAATTTGTTATTATTTGTAATGAAACTTTCAGTCATTAAGCAAAATAATGACTACACTGATAAAAGTGATTGAGTCACTGATAAAACATAAAATTATATCACAGGAATAAAATTCAATTATTAATGTAGAAATACATGAGTTTACATTTTTATTTATAATGAATATTCAGGTATTTATTATGCAAGTAAAACTAAATATATGTTCAATCTGATATTATATACGATGGAATGAATTTTTCATATGAATGAAATTCTGTTGTTGTTGTTTCCAATCCCATCTAGGGTTACGGAGCTACATCAGATCCATAAGTTCATATACCCTCAAAAAATCGAGGAAGAGGAGAGGTCTCTCAAGAAATTCCTCCATGGAAAAATCGAGGCAAACAAGAATATGTTGAGGACTAGCCTCGTTGGAGTAACATTTTTTGCAGGTTGGGAAAAATTTGGAATGCCCTCTAAAAGTGAGGCCCTTAGTGTGCCCACTGACAAATCTGCTGATTACGGCTTGGTCGGCACGTGTAACTTAAAGTCAAGGGGGTACCAAACGTGATTTGGTGGGACAAGCCAGGCCTTATTGACAGTGTTTTTGCGGGTAGAAAATAATTTAAGGCACCAGTCTCCTCGGAGGCGTGGGTTCGTATCCCACCGCTGCCAAGTGCTTTCTATCCCCTCGAGTCCTAAGTACGGCCTCACCGTGGCGAGGGGGTGCTCCTGGGCGGAACGGGTGAAGTAAGTCAGGAGAATTTTCTCCTGGTAGGGCCACCCTAGGCGTGAAGGCCGTTCCATTATGCCCAGCTAACGTTTGCAGGCGAACCTGGAGCTAAGTCAGACTTCTACCGCCGGTGCTCCAGATCTTTCAATCAACAGAAGCTGTCCCCTTCCCCTTTACCATGAATGAAAAATTCTAATACTAATTAATATTGAATTTGATGTCATTATCGACAGCTGCCTGTCTAACGTTATAATCAATCAAATATTGCTGTGAAGTACATCCACCACTTAACGTTGTGGTATTTTCCATGTCTGGCAAGGGATAAAACACGAAAAAATCAATAGAGCATCATCTCCTTGACAAATATGCATGCGGAAACAGAGAGGCAACGTGCTTCTACTATGTAGACCATGTTCTAGCCAGAGTATTCTCTAACAATACTTGTCTTGAGATTTTGCTGTTTACATAAACGGAAAGCAAATTTCTCCAAAAAAACAACTTTTCTAAAATTTTTTGCTTAAAGAAATGAAAACTTCAGTGAGCGTTATTCGCGAGAGAAAAATTGTTCACATAAAAATCAGTTCAATTAAGATTTTAAAGTGCTTATATTCTGTGAATATATATTTTTTTTTACAAGAAATATCCTTTAAGAGGTTCATAATTTTTTTTAAAATAAATTCGTGAAAAGCAAATATTTTAATCAAACGTAAATTCCATTGGTATTCTTCATGAAAGCACTTAACTTTGAATTCTCTTCGGCGACTATAAGTTTGATCATTTTTAAAACACATAAAATCCTCTGTGATCTTTCCTCGTGCTTTCAATCCTCGTCTTGTGATGCGCAACTGAAATTTTAAAATAAATATTTCTCCTTTTGAGTGCTATATATTTCTTATGAAAAGTTATTAGTAAATATTGTAAGGTCTTTGTTATACATTCAGAATGTGCCAAACATAATCACCAATAGCAATTCATGCACTTCAGAAATTAAATTATACATTTTTTTCTAAAGAAATTAGAAAAACCGAAATATTTTAAATCTACATTGTTTTGTTTTCTTAAAAATGATTTAAAATTTTTAACTGGTAGCATATTTTCAGTATTTGTTAAAATACTGAAAACATAGTACCTATTGAGAAAAAAAAATTCAAATCATTTTAAGTGTACTAAGATAAATTCAAACCTTATTTCGATATTTGTCCACCGATTTCTTATATACGGGCATTACTTGATGAGTATTTTGTTTTGAAACCTTTATTCAATAGGAGCCATTATATAAGTTATTTTACTTTTACGAATCTGAAGAGAAATTTATTATGTGTTTTGTTAATTATCATGAATAATTTCATTTAAATCATTTTTTTCATGTATTTTCTTTCTTCAATTATATACACGAGCTCGGATATTCTTCCAATTCTAGAGGGGTATCGCTTTTATATTCATATGAAAATGGTACACGAATAAAGCGTTTAAATTGGATACTGACTAATTATTCAAATTGATTTATATATAGTGAGACTAAATCTGCCTATATATAAATCAGTCTGAAATCATGTGTACTTATCGAAACTTCCATTTACTGAAAAATGTAATACATTTCACTAACTATTAAAATGTTTATCATTGAAGTAATCTTTTTAATTCATGACATAATAATTATGTCAGAAAATTACACCCAATGCGTGGAAATCCAAGGCAAAAGTTGTTAAATGGAAATGTATTTATTAGATGAAATCTTCTATATAATTTGTGGCACTGTGCCAGATAGAATCAGAAAATATCATTTATGATTAACAGTTTCTTTTAGGAAAAATTCATTAGTTTATGGAAAATATACTAATGAATTTTTCATATTGTTCCAATTCTGCTGTTCTTCTAGTTTAAACTTTTCGCAATAAAATATGTGACTACATTCATTGTCTTTTATTTTTAAATCTTTAACAACGATACTTGTCTCGTTCAGTGAAAAGTTGCGCTATTGGCTTACCTTGGCCTACTGGTAATCTTTTCAGAGTTCTATTCAGTAGTTATTCAGAAAAAATAAATTTGAAAATGCAATAAAACAGTTTCTTATTTCAAAAATTATTTTTATTTTGGTTGTTTACCTATAATTCTCTTATAGAAACATTTTCAGTATTGAAGCAAATGAATACCTTTATCTATCGCTAAAAATGTTCTGTCAACCTAAACTAGCTTATTAATATTTTTAAAGTTGAGAGAACACAGAATATTTGACTACTTTTCTTATGTTCTTGGCGAAGTATATTGCGCAACCTTACACACAGAATACGCCAAGTTAAAGATTTGATGATAAGAGACAAATTATGGTTTTATATTCCATTGCACAAAATAACTTGACATATATTTTGATTAGAGGAACAGGAAAATTGGAAGAATGGGAAAAATTTATTTTTATAAAATACTCAGTTGAGTTTTTCTTGTGTGAGCAATTATTATTCATGAATGTTCCTTTTTTCTGATTCTATTTGGCATAGTGATAAAAATGCTGAGTCGCATCAAAAAGATATCATCCAACAAACATATCTCAATTTAAAACTTTTCTTAAATTTACTTGTGATTATTTAAGATTACATGTGATTTTATAGCATTAGTTATTTAAAAGATTAGGAATCGAAAAGATTGCTCCAATTATAAACAATTGATATTGTAATAATTATTGAAATGTATTATATTTTTCAGTAAACGGGTGGTTTCGATAAGTACGTTCAATTTCAGACTGATTTAGTAAGAAAGATTTTTTTCAGTTTTTGATTTAGACAATTGACTTTTGCATTGTTTAAAAATGATTCAACGAAAGAAATTCTCTATTATCTGAAGAATGTCAACATACATATTTATATAAGTAGACATACATAGTTTAAAAAATAATTCAATAGTTATTTTAGCTTCTGTACGATAATCATATTCCAATTTCATTATTTTGTGAGAAATTTCTTTAACATTTGTGAATTGACTCGCAAATATAAAATACTGCTATATTTCATCCATGGAATAAATACTCTGAAACTATTTGTCAAATAATGTCATCCTTAACAAATATCCAAATCATTTTTCGATAACTTAGAAACACTGTGAACGGTACGTAACCCATTATTGATAGAAATTTTGAACTTATCTTCAAAGAAAACAACATAAATAAAAATATTTCGATACTTCTAATTTAATAGAAATAGTAGTATAACTTAATTTCAGAAGTATTCAAGAATTGCTACTAGTGATTATTTTTGGAATACTGAATGCCTAATGAAGATCTTACAACTTTTGCTAATCAAAGTTTCACAACAAATATATGACGCTAAGAGAGAAATATTTGCTTCAAAGTTCTAGATGAGACACAAAGACAAAGAGTTAATTAAAAAGAGGAGGAAAGAACAAAAGATTTTGAGTACTACAAAAATGATCAAAATTACATATTCGACAAAAGGAATTCGAAGTTAAGTAGCTCTCATGAAAATATCAATGGTTTCCTACAAATATTTGCTGATCATAAATTTTTAAGCAAAATTATAGAATTGGCGGAAGTTATTTATAATGAAATGGAAAGTATATTTTCAAAATATGTGTATTTGTAAAATGTCACTTAAAATGGTCTCTAAATTAGGATGCATTATATAAGTATCGATGTAAAGTATTTATATAATATACACATATATATAAGTTGAAATCTTTTATAAACTTGTCTCTAAAGTTATTTCCGTTTGAACAATTTTTCACATGCAAATTTGAGCGCTCTTTGATTTAAAATGCATTGATTCCTTACATTCAAAAGATTAGCACAAAAGTCACAAAAATATTAAATATCTCTTCCTTATCCTCTGTAATGATAATGTTGCTAATGCTTATATACATGGGATAATAAGGCAAATAACTAATGGAAGTGATAATTCCCTTTTGAACAGAAGATCATGAGTTTGATCCCAGATATTTTTAAATGAGAAATGTGTGCCATGCCTTTGCTTTCTGCATGCACGTTTGTCTGTGGGGTTGCTTTAGAACTTTCTTCTCTTGTGACACGTGATTTTATTCTCAGAACGATGGACGCTAAAATGCATTGCATCAGCATGTGGTTTTTAGGTTGTCCACTATTCTCGATTTAAAATATAAGAAGCTATTAACAATGACATCTAGATGTATGTTAGTTAATTTCTTCATCTGAAAAATTATATATCAGTAAAGGGTTTTTACTTCTCTTTTGCTTAATTACTTTAAACATTTATAATTATGAAAGGTAAACATTTTTATTTATGTTAGGATTTTTAAAACGTTATGTTATTTATACATAAATAACGTAACGTTAACGTTATTTATGTTAGGATTGTTAAAAACATTTTTTTCTCATAAAAATGTTGCCTTATATTTTAAAATTTGAAGTTTTATGGTTAAACGAAAAATTTTTTATTGAACTCCAACAACAGAAATTCAGTTGCCAAACTTAACTGATTATAGCAGTAAGAGCAATAATCTAATTAAGTTTAAGTTGTTTTGGTTTGTTTGTCATTATATGATTATTTTCTTCACGCAAGGGCTAATTAAACCGAGACCTGCAAGGCCAAGATGAAATTCGAACCCATGAGCTGTTAAACCGAAGGCAAGAGAGCAGCTAGTCAGCAAAATGTTGTAATTTTGCAACAGATCATTTATATATCAGTACCTTTCGAAAAAAAACTTGTAAATTTTAAATAAAATTTAGTGCATGGATAAACTTTTCTTAATTAAATAAATGGAAATTTATTGTATTTTTACATTGAACCGAAGGCAAGAGAGCTAACTACTCAGTAACCAGCGCGGCTGGGCTAAATTTAAGTTCCAGATGCATGTATGTATGTTATACTTAAGAATAAATATTTACTTTGTGCTTTCTCTCCTTTTTAATAGGCCATTTACATAACTTTTCTTTCAAAAGTGCTCTGTTTTTGAGTACATTGTAATGAAATATTTTCAAGTATAAGCAACATTATTTTATTCCAAGAACATGAACAAATTAAAACTTGCTTCCATTACATTGAAAATTAACATCTGGCATTATGGTCCAAGTTAAAAAATGCATACATTTCCTATTCGCGTATGATATAATTTTTAAAAGATTTGGCTAAAAGAAAATTGAAAATACTCTGTGATATATATATAACGTTACTAATGTGGTACGTTCGTGTGTGTGGATCAAATTATGTAACGTTCGTATAATATGGGATACCACTTATCATGAGGGTTGTTGTTTCTCCATCTAGTCTAACGGAGTCAAAACCAGATCAAGGAAACGGTTAACAGTTATGAAGTTCAACACAAGAAGAGGACATTCATAGGTATTCTGATATTCTTGTCCAATCCACGATGCGCCAAGGTGATGGCCGTTCTTGCCAGAATTTAGGACAAAATATGTGGGTTTAATCACAGAATAAGTATGATATCCACTGATAGATAAATAATTTTAAAAAATCAACCTATAGTCGATAAACAGAGTCAAAAAGTATATTAAAAGCAAAATAGTTAAGCTCTTATTGATTTATGAAAATATTAAAATTTGCTGAGGTATATAAGTCGATTAAAACACACATAAAGAATATCTAGTCAATCTCACAAAAAAGACATTTATAGGAATATTTAAGTCCTTTGGCAGAGTTTTTTTTTTTTTTTTTTTTTTTTTTTTTTTTTTTTTTTACCACAAATATAGTTATTTATTCTGCAAGTTATAAATTAAATCACAATGAGATTTAATATTTTCATTACAAAACTTTGCAAATAAGTATAATGAGATCCGATATGCAAATGATCCAAAGTGGGTGCCTATGCGTATAACCATAAACCCGGTATTGCCGCTGCCATCAGTAAGTGGGACCTGTCTAAACCGGCACAGAGTAGAAAATTCAGAAACGTGACGATCATATTCTGACGTTAGGAGGTTGGTTGGGTTTTCTGGCGCAAAGTCCAAAAAGAACCCTGCCTGCGCCCTGACGTTAGGAGGACTTTAGAAAGCGAAGAATCCCAGGGAGAGATGTGAGAAGACAATTAGCAAAGCTAAGCCAGTACGAGAACAGCCTCATCATTGACTTCATAACCACAGGCTAGTCGACGCACCGTCTTGCTTGCCATGTTAATAGTTTTCAGTGTGCCATCATATCATGTAGAGAGCAGGGAACAAGAGAAGGTACCCAAAAGCGGCGTACTATATATGGGGATATTAAGAAGACAACGAGGCTACAGGTTCGAAGATTCATACAGCAACCTGTCTGGGTCGCGTAGTGACCCATTCCACGGTACACACAGATGCACGAATGCTATCTGTTTCTTAAACCAATTCCACGTTCCATGCGGTAACGAATCTGCAATCCAAGTTCTCGTTTCTTGTATTGCCTTTAACCGCATCGTCGGTGATTCCGTCTACAGAGGTGCCAAGCCCGAGTGATGTGGAATTCACAGATCTGTCAAAACGTGGTGTCCTGATACGTTTTGTGTGCAGGTGATATTCGTGTAAGGGTGTGGCGGCGCCTTGGTGCACCAAACCCTTACACGACAGAAGTTGTGGAACCACACCGTCGCATGATATATTGCACGCAAAGCAGCCGTAATGGCCTAAAAGGTCATAACCTATGATAACCGGTCCACTCTTGTTCCGGTACGTGGAACCTAAACCGGTACGGCCCAGTGGTATGTTGATCATGTTCTTCGACCCGATGTGGGATCTTTCCTTAATGGTCTTCCAAGAGCAATTTTCCAGCAGGATGATGCTAGTCCTCATGCAGCTCGAGTTGCTCAAGACATCCTACGTCATGTTCAGACTTTTACATGGCTCAGCCACACACCGAACTTGTCCTCGGTAAAGCATGTTTGGGACCAGATAAGACGTCAAATGCCTCGGTGTCACTCTGTACATGATTCATAGATGGCTCTTCAATATTTGTGGGCACATCTGCCTCAAGACTACATTAGACGTCTAATCAACTCGAGCCGTACCGTGTTTTGACATGTATCGGTCAGTAGGGGTCTGTCCGACGAGCTAATGTCGTTGCAATTATTTTCACTTTTTGAAGTTGCACTGTAATTGTCTAATTATACACGCTGCATTTGTTTTATTTAATTTTGAGATTAAGTGAATCTCACAATTGTATCATTATGCGTATTAAATTTTATTTCAATCCCATGCTCCCTTCTTGGTGCGCTGTTTTCAATGTTCCTGAGTGCTAATGCATATATATATATATATATATATATATATATATATACCATATTTTCTTACATAGAATCCGTGGATTATCTGTTAAAAAAGTTGAGAATTTCGCGGTGCGTATTATACGCCGCGGCGAGTAATCTGATAAAAAATATTTTCAAATAGAAAAACTTAATAGAAATAGAAAATTAAAATTTTGAAAATGCCGATTTTGTTTTATAAGATGGAGATTTCAAGATTTAGTTTACTTATTTTAGCTATATTTAATTTTGTCCATTTACGTTCAAGGATTAATTCTTTCTTGAACGAGTTGCAACGAGACAAATTTGTATCTTCAGAATTCTTATTCTGGGACGGAACGAAATCAATTCTTTGGAATTCGCTTGTATGTAATTGGTTTTTATCTGGTCCTGAAAATATTCATACATCATCATGTTTAACGAAAACGTACACGACAGAGTTTAAACTAAAAATTATAGAGAAAACTGCTGAAGTGGGAAGCTGTAAGATTGTTTACTATCAGCGAGTCAAATATTCGATTGCGGAAAAAGTATTACTCGAATATTGAAAACTTCGACCGACGTAAAACAGCTAATCGCTGTGTTGAAAAGAATGGTATAACGGGATATTAAAAGAGAGATCAAATGGGAAAGCAATCTCGACGAAAGAATGAAAGCTCAATTTTCCTTCTTACATCGATACTTTCATTCTTACTACATTTTCAAAATTTTAATATAGGCACGAGAAATGGATATTGGAAACTTCTCTGGTGAACCCACGTGGTGCTATAGATTTATGAAAAGGAAAAACTTAGATGTACGTAATCGTTCGTCTGTCGGTCAAAAACTACCAGAAGACTGGCAAAACAAATCTGATGACTTAATTACATTTTGTAAAAAAGCTATTAAAGAAAACAATTTTACTCTGAATTTGATTTTTAATATAGATAAAGTGTGCCCTAGTCCTTTGATATACCACCTACTAGGACTGTAGATGTTCGGGGAACAAGCAGTGTTTCTATAAATACTACAGGAAATGATAGAACTTCATTTACTGCAGTTTTATGCTGTTGTTCTTGTCGTGTGCCAGCCAGGCTGGAAATATGGGGTGCGCTGCTCCACTTTTTCAACTGAACCATATTTGGTGTGGAGTCCGACTTCCTCAGTACACACATGCCATAGGAACCCGTTTATAAGGTAGACAACCATTCACACACATAGAAAGACAAAGACAATAAAGAGAGAGAAAGTACATCCATGCCCGAGCCAGGATACGAACCCAAGTCCCAACCATCTGTAGTCAGGTACGCTAACCACTCGACAAATTGGGCGGCTAGTTTTATGCTGTGATCAAATGGTATGAAATTACCACCTATGCTGATATTTAAAGATAGACGCTTCTAGAAAGAAAAAATTCTTAAAGGTGTTGAAATTAGAGTAAACGAGAAGGGCTGGATTAAAGAAGGAATTGTGATGTCACGGTTATAGAACATCTGGCGAAAACAAAAATACATTTTTTCATGGACTCTCATCTAAATGAAATTCTTAAGCATGCCTTGAAGTCCGCATTTCCGAAAATTGTTATTATTTGTGGAGGACTTACAAAAATACTGCAGCCTTTAGTTGTCGGAATTCATAGATCGCTTAAATCGAAGGTTAGAAAATTATGGTAGCACTGGATGTCCGATGGAGAAACATGTTTTATTAAAACTGGAAAACTAACACGGGAAACAAATGAAAACTTTTCCAACTGGGTCTTGAAAGTGTGGAACGATGTCTCGGAAACGCAATTAGAAAATGCAGTTTTGGTGATGAAAACGACTCCAATAATAATGACTCATTATCTAATGACTCAGAGGACATATTAAGTGAACATTTAATGAGTTTAATTATTTTCGAATCAGATGACTCAGATTTCGAAGGTTCTTAATTATTTTACATAAATTTAGTGATCATTTAAGGTAATATTTTATTTTTTATATTAAGTGTATTGTTTTAATTGTACTAATGTCGAACAACCAAGATAAATTCAAATTTCATTTCATCATTTGGCGACAAGAAAGAATAATAATAATAATAAATTTAAGAGGGGGCTCAGAGTGTTGTTCTAACATTCCTGATTTTAAAAAAAATGTCTAAAATGTCCCTATTTTTCAAATTAAATCCTAAAATTCCTGTTTTTTTTACAAAGTTTTAATTTATTAATTTAGTTAAAACAATTAATAAATTTAAATAAATGCATTTTTTTAAAGTTTACTTACTTTGCAAGCTTTATTTTATTTAAAAAAAGTAATTAAATTTATTACATTTTATACGGTAATAGTTTTTTTTTCAGCTAGTGAGAAGAATATATTTTCTTCTTAGTACTTTTTTCTCTGTGCAATAAAAAAGAGAAAACAAATTTCCTTTTTTTTGCTTTCCTTCAAATTGACTACGAATATATGATGACACAAAAGTTTAGATTTGATTAATTCTATTATTGGCGCTTACAAACAAAGAATTTTATTTTTAATAATGAGCAATACTTATGTTGTAGAATTGGTCAATGTTTATGCGCATATGTTAAAATTTGTTTATCGTGCCATTTTTAACGATTTTAATCTATGAATTAACATAAGCAAGTTTAGAACTCATTTGTTTATTTAAAAAATGTATGTTTTAGAATGCCAAACATGACAAAATTTTCAAACGAATGGTTGGAATTGTTTGAAGAAAATAATACCTTCATTAAGGTAAAGCACCCGACGGTATTTGTGCGGAATTCTTTGTTGAGACAGAGTGGCAACAAACGCACTCATTTAAGATAAACAAAAGCGCAATATGAAAGGAAAATATAACCGACAATGCGCTATTCGAAAACAATTAATTTCTTTCATTTAAACATCAACGAATCATCTGCATTTTTTATTTTATTTGACTATATTAGCAATAGTATATATTTTGGATTATTCACTTGAAAAATGGCTGCGGATTATACAACTTTTTTCCCCCTACTCGAAAAAAATATTCTTGCGAATTATAACAGATATGTATGTTACGGGGAAACACAGAAATCTAGAGAATGTCGACTTTCACCGGTGAATATCGACATTCACATAGTCGCTTGGTGAAGAATATCCGAAATATTTGCTAAATACCCTTATTTCTGACTTACACCGGTAAATGTCAACATTCATAATTGGTGAATGTTGAATATGTTCGAGATTTATACTTTCTTCTCCATAATGCAGTCGCGATAAATTTTTCGCTTCTCTTTCTGAGAGTAATGACTAAGAACTTGAAATACACAGTACATTCAAAATGAGAAAGGAAAATAATATATGTTAAAAAAAAACTTACTTAATTATACAGTACGTTCTGAATGAGAAAATAAAATAATAGTAATAAAAATTTACTAAATTATGTGATTCAAATCTTATTTACTGCAACAACTTAAACTATTTGGACACTTTGAATTGCACAAGAGGTCCTTGCTTTTACAACTGCATTTATTTGTGGAACACTTCCTTTTGCAATGACAGCGTGTATAGCCTTGCCCACCGCTTCTCGAATTAGCTGCAGCGGCTTCTCTAAGCGAAATTTCTTGAAAAGAAATCGTATCTATGGAAAGGAGCTTTTCTTTACAAATTTCGAACTGATTACGTGTGTAAAGCTGCTTGATGGTACCATTTTTATTTGCAACTTTATAAAAGTCTTCTATTCCAACAACAACCGCAAACACTTTTCAGTTATCTGTACGACCACGCTTGACATCAGGGACTTGTATTCGCACAGTATCACCAATCGGAGCAGGAGGAAATTGAGGTTTGTAACATTTTTGTTACTTGCAGTAGAAGATTCTCCTTCGCGGCCGCTCCTTTTATAGAAATTAACGCGTGATTTTCTGTCAGAGCTTGATGTAAAGGCGTGGTTGATTGCAAGTTCTCTTCAATATTTTGCTTTGGAAAATGGTTTTCGGTATGACCACCGATCAAATTTTTTCAGAAGTATTACCAGTTTCTTTAAGCTGTTCTTTGGTTTTAAAAGTACAAAAAAACAAAGATTTGGTGGGAAACAGCCAGTCGGCTCCTCTCTTTTCGGCCTCCACCAGAGCATATCTGTGATTGTCGACATACAACGGTGAATGTACAAGAATATAATGAAATATTTCGGACATACATCAAGCGACTATGTGAATGTTGACATTATCCAATTTCGGTCTTTCAATATATTTTAATTTCTTCATTGATTGCAATATTTTTGACTTAATACAATTTTCTGTGAGATAAACTTCTTCATTTTTTAGCTTTGAGTTAAACATGAGTTTCGTAATTATTTCTTAAAAAGAATGCTTACTTTCTCTACTTTCAATTATCTTTTTTCCCTAATTTATTATATAGCTATATTATTTGTATATTTTTATGTGATTCGAGAGTTTTAAATGAAATCCACAATGTGATTCGCATATAAAAAAAACTTTTATTTTTTAGTGCCAACCAGACTGGCAGTATGTGTGTGCTGCCCCACTGTTTCAGCTGAACCGCAATCGGGTGTGGAAACTAACTTCCTCAGTACACACATGCTGTTGGTACCCGTTTATAGGGTGGGCAACTATTCATATTCCATTCATACAAGGAAAGGACAGGGGAGAGAGAAAGAGAAAGTACATCACATATCTGCACCGGGATTCGAACCCAGACCTCCGCAGTCAGGCACACTGACCAGTAAACAGAGTAGGCGGCCTTATATTATAAATAATTTATTAATATCAAGGGCCATATTTAAAAAAATATGTTATTTCAAGGTGAGTAAGCGAGACGCTATTTTATGATTACACGATTATACTTGATCTACTAACAATTGATTAACACTTATTAATTGCAAGGATACTTACGAATTCATGCCTAAATATAAGCATTTTAGTGTTAATCATATTAATATTTATTATCATAAAATTTTTTATTTTTAGGCGCGAAATTATGTTAATCATATTAAAATACTAATGAGCTTTGAATTTAAGGCGGCTAATTGAAGCTGCTTTCAAAAACAACGTGTGTCACCAGTCGATAACTTAAAGACACTCGCTGGAACATTTCTCACCCTGTCCTACCCCATCTAAACTTAAGAGGTTCATATCGAAATAGTGGGATAATTTGGTAAACCACTGTTATATATTATTCATTTTGATCTTAAGATGAAGTAATCAATGCTTCATATTATTTTATCGAAATTAGTAAATATAGCTCATATAAAAGTACGTTTTATGTGTAGATGCTTTCATTCGGAATAAGTAAAATCAATCAAAATATCAAAGACAACAATGTGAAATCAGAATTGAGGATCGTGATATGAACCTTCCAATAACGATACAGATGAACCAGGACAATGGGGCTCAATGGAAGAAAGGGGAAATAATAATGCAAATTTTAAGAAGATGCTGAAAGATTGATTGATTACAGATTTTTCACAAGCTTGTAGTTGTAGGTTTCAAAGAATGTGATAACTCTTGACTCCATGCGCAGCTTTAATATTGAAAGAGTGATTGTGCATTTTGATTAACATTAAGCTATAAGAAAAATTTTCGTTTAAAGATTAGTTAAAAAAATTTTTCACCCACTGTAGTTAAAAACATTTACCCGAAAGCACTTTTTAAATAATATGTTCTAGTGCGTGTGTTTTTATCACCACTATATTACATTTTAATAAGAGGTTAAGAAGACAAAAGAATTATTTTAAAGTAAATATTAAATT
>JAPDSC010008071.1:2686-7686 GCA_026290005.1 Latrodectus geometricus | reverse complement strand
TGCACTGTGTGCAATTATGGAACGTAGCCACGCATTAGCACGAAAGCACCCAAGCGGACGATCCGACTTCCCCTTTCGTCTGGCATTCTCTCTGCGTCATCAGCTCCCAGTCCAGTCGCGGGGAGACGATCAGTCGTTCTCCCTCTTTGCCGGACCGAAATTGTCAGGCGGAGCGACGCTTCTCGGCCAGGGGGATCGCGGATCAAGACCTTAGGCAGGCGGATAGTCGAAACCATCCGGTGCAGCCAATTGGAGGAACACTCCTCCTGTGTAAGTCTCATCCGACCCTCAGACAGGCGAGGCCCCGGGGAATACCCGAGGCCGCAATGCGCGTTCGAAAAATCAGTGCTCAATGTGTCCTGCAATTCACACCAAGTCTCGCAGCTGGCTGCGTTCTTCATCGACCCGTGAGCCGAGTGATCCACTGCTCAGAGTTGTCATTTTAGTCGGCAACCTCACGGAAGCCTTATTGCGTTCTAGTTTATGTTCAGGACGCTTCCCTACAGGGAAACTTTCCGGGGATTGTCATCATTCACGGAAAGGCACTCCCGAGCAGGCACGACCATTGAACGTCGCGCCAGGAGTCCCCGGGACTCACAGCTCGAAGAGACCCACCGGGTCAAGGCACCAACGGGGCGGAGAAGCCAGTGCAGCTCCCTCTTCAAGCCTAGCCCCGACAATAGAGTCGGAACCTCCCTCCTGCCGTCGTGATCGGCCGGGAAACAGGCACACCCATGAGGTACCAAGACGCTTTGCGTTCGATAGCAAGCTTCGCGTCCCGTGAGCGGAACGCCAGCGAGCCTTCGGCGGACGGGATAAACCGTCCGGGTTCAAGTCGGTTTGACGTTGCCATCTGCGGACAACCGTCGGTAATGATCCCTCCGCAGGTTCACCTACGGAGACCTTGTTACGACTTTTATTTCCTCTAAATGATCAAGTTTGGTCATCTTTCCGGCACTCGGCTCGACCCGAGGGCCAATCCGAGCGCCAGTCCGAAGACCTCACTAAATCATTCAATCGGTAATAGCGACGGGCGGTGTGCACAAAGGGCAGGGACGTAATCAACGCTTGCTTATGACAAACGCTTACGGGGAATTCCTGGTTCAAGGGAGACAATTACAAATCCCTATCCCCAGCACGAAGGAGTTTCAACGGGTTACCCAGTCCTGTCGGACAGGGAAAACACACGCTGATTCCTTCATTGTAGCGCGCGTGCAGCCCCGAACATCTATGGGCATTACAGACCTGTTATTGCTCTGTCTCGTGCGGCTAAACACCGCTTGTCCCTCTAAGAAGAACGTCCGACTACAAGGATCGGAAGCGTCTATTTAGTAGGCTAGAGTCTCGTTCGTTATCGGAATAAACCAGACAAATCGCTCCACCAACTAAGAACGACCATGCACCACAACCCACAGAATCAAGAAAGAGCTCTTAATCTGTCAATCCTTCCTGTGTCCGGGCCAGGTAGGCTATCCCGTGTTGAGTCAAATTAAGCCGCAGGCTCCATTTCTGGTGTGCCCTTCCGTCAATTCCTTTAAGTTTCAGCTTTGCAACCATACTTCCCCCGGAACCCAAAAGCTTTGGTTTCCCGGAAGCTGCCCGGCGTGTCATTTGAGGAACACAGCCGGATCGCTGGCTGGCATCGTTTATGGTTAGAACTAGGGCGGTATCTGATCGCCTTCGAACCTCTAACTTTCGTTCTTGATTAATGGAAACATTCTTGGCAAATGCTTTCGCAGTAGTTCGTCTTGCGACGGTCCAAGAATTTCACCTCTAGCGTCGCAGTACGAATGCCCCCGGCTGTCCCTCTTAATCATTACCTCGTTTTCCGTAAACCAACAAAATAGAACCGAGGTCCTATTCCATTATTCCATGCACCATTATTCATGCGTCACGCATGCTTTGAGCACTCTAATTTTTTCAAAGTAAACTTGCCGGTCACCCAAGACAACCGGTGAAGATCATCAAGAGAAACCGGCTGTAACGTTCAGAAAAGACAGTGACCACCGGTAGATGGACCGTCCCTCTGCAACTGAGATCCAACTACGAGCTTTTTAAACGCAACAACTTTAATATACGCTATTGGAGCAGGTATTACCGCAGCTGCTGGCACCTGGCTTGCCTTCCAATGGATCCTCGTTAAAGGATTTAGAGTGTACTCATTCCAATTACGGGGTCTCAAAAGAGTCCCGTATTGTTATTTTCCGTCACTACCTCCCCGTTCTGGGAGTGGGTAATTTGCGCGCCTGCTGCCTTCCTTGGATGTGGTAGCCGTTTCTCAGGCTCCCTCTCCGGAATCGAACCCTGATTCCCCGTTACCCGTTACGACCATGGTAGGCGCGTAACATACCATCGACAGTTGATAAGGCAGACACTTGAAAGATACGTCGCCGGAGCGAGTCCGTGCGATCAGCCCAAAGTTATTCAGAGTCACCACACATGACGGACCGAGGTCCGATTGGTTTTGGTCTAATAAAAGCGCTCGTCCCCGAAGGTCGGAGCTCTGCTGCATGTATTAGCTCTAGAATTGCCACAGTTATCCAAGTAGTAAGGTACGATCCAAGGAACCATAACTGATTTAATGAGCCATTCGCGGTTTCGCCTTAATACGGCATGTACTTAGACATGCATGGCTTAATCTTTGAGACAAGCATATGACTACTGGCAGGATCAACCAGGTTACTTTCACGTTAATTAACGTTCGAAATCGCACGCAACTTCGAATCCGAGAGAAAGTGCGGTCGCAAGTGCGGCGACCACGGACACCCGCAACAACGGCGGGATCCTCGTTCAGTTTCCTTCGGAACTCTCCGTCAACAGTGCTTTCGCTAGTCAGTTCTGATCTCACGACGTCCCCATCGGCATCAGCGCCGCGGGGCGAGCGTGCTCCGTCATCGAGTGAAATCAGTGCGTTGGGCACAGGGGCAGAAAACCCACAGTATTCATTAATTACCGTTCTGCATGGCGCAGCAACGACACGATGGCCGTGCTACTCGCAGACATGTCGAGAAAGTCTGGGAAGTTTCGGCGAACCAGAAATAACTTATCCGGAACGCCTGTTGACGGACAGCCACCGTCTCTATGTGCGAGAGACCGGTAGTAATGCGATCGCAAGTCGAGACACTTTTCGGAAATAAACACGCCGAAGAACTCGGCGGTCACCCCTAAAGCATCTCCTCGAGGTCTCTGTGCGAGAGGGTAGCCAGCCCTCACACTTCTTCTCGAGTCACTTCACGACCACACTGCCCTACATATAAGGCGGCGGACTATAGCACCATCGTCAAGAGCATCGCGCGGTTGACGGCGAGGGCGAAAAAATGCCGCACTCCCACCGACAGCCCTACCGCCAGCGAAGTGCCGCCGAGAGACTTTTTCGTCGACGTAAAATCGGGTCTCGCGATGCCGTGATGGTTACGATACCCCACTCGCGTGTTTGGACTTTGAAATTTTCAGCTCGATTTTCGCTTCTGGAGACTAAGTCCAAACAAAATACAGTAAATTAGAATTTATTAAAATATATTCACGAAAATTGCTTCAACGTGTTTTAAAATCAATTTTAATCAATTACCTTTTGCTTTGAAAAATTTCCGTTCGTTAGTTCCTCATATTCAATATTAAGCTAATTTGTATGTTTTTTAAGGTTTGTTTACAAATTGCAGATTTCAAAAAATCAGGAATTAAAGTTTATTTCAAAATAAATATTATGGAATAAAATGTTTAAGTCGTGGAATATTTGAAATATTTCTATTCTTTAGTTCCTCAAATTCCATATTAAGCTAATTTAAATGTTTTTTAAGGTTTGTTTACATATTGCAGATTTCAAAAAATGCAGCAAAAAAATGTATTTGAATATAAATATTATGAAATAAAATGTTTAAATCATGGAATATTTCCATTCGTTAGTTCCTAATATTCTATATTAAGCTAATTCACATGTTTTTTAAGGTTTGTTTACATATTGCAGATTTCAAAAAATGCAGCATAAAAATTTATTTGAAAATAAATATTATGAAATAAAATGTTTAAATCATGGAATATTTCCATTCGTTAGTTCCTAATATTCTATATTAAGCTAATTCACATGTGTTTTAAGGTTTGTTTACTTATTGCAGATTTCAAGAAATGCAGCTAAAAAATTTATTTCGAAATAAATATAAAGGAATAAAATGTTCAAATCATGGAATATTTGAAAAATTTCAGTTCGTTAAGTCCTCATATTCAATATTAAGCTAATCTGCATGGTTTTCAAGGTTTGTTTACAAATTGCAATACCAGTGTTTACACACCTATTTAATAAAAAAAGAAGTATTGATAATCATTCAAAATAGCAACATGTTCAACTTGACCACCCTCAACTTTTATAGAAAAGAATTGTGTAAATACTTATGCAAATTGCATAAATACTTGAACAAAGTATGTAATGTTTGTCGACAAATACTGTCCTGAAAGAATTTTGCTAATTTTTCACGAGAATTCAAGTATTTCCTGAAAGGGATTGGAATGTTAAGTTAATCTGCTTTTTATTTAAGGTTTGTTTACAAATTGCAGATTTCAGGAAGTGCAGCAAAAAATTTTATTTCAAAATATAAATTTATTCCCTGATTTAAACATTTTATTCCTGAATTTTTATTCCAAAAATAGACTACGATTTTAGTTTATTTATGGAAAAATAATTCTTTTACACTTTGAAACACTTGCAAAACAGTGTTAACATACCTATTTAATAAACAAAAAAGTATTCATAATTATTCAAATTAGAAACATGATCAACTTGAGCACCTTCAACTTTTGCATGAAAGATTTGTGTGAAAATGTTTTGGAATTGCATAAAAACTAGAAATAACTAAGAAATGTATAACGACAAATGCTGTGCGGAAAGAGTTTTCCTCTCCCATTCAATGAAAAAATGCAGTATTCAAGGCAATCATATTAGAAACATGCTCAACTTGAGCACCTTCAACTTTTGCATGAAAGATTTGTGTGAAAATGTTTTGGAATTG
>JAPDSC010008069.1:0-13717 GCA_026290005.1 Latrodectus geometricus | reverse complement strand
TAGCTGCAGGTCCTAGTCAAATTAAGCCTCATTTGCCAAAAAAAAAATAATAATAATGAATGGCAAATAAACAAAATAGTTTAATTAATTTAGTTTGCAAATAAAATATTCCCATCAAAATATAAATGAAAACTATTTATTTCAGTGTTGATCATTACAGAAATATTAAAATTTTATAACATAGAAAGAAAAATAACACAAGATTTCTAAATATTATTTATCTCAAATTTTTAGATACTGTAAGAAAAATATAAAAATTTTAATAATATGAAATAATTTTTTGCAATAAGATTAAGATGCAAATATTGAAAATGTAAAAATTCTGAATACAATTCCTTTTAATACTCACTAAATATTTAGACAAAATAAGAAATATATTATATAAATGCATAAAATGTGTAATTACATTCTTCTACTATATGTTATTAATTTTACTCTTCATGTTTTGTCATAATTTTTTTTTAAATTATTTCATATTTCGACATTGAATAAAACCTTATTCAATGTCGAAATATGCATGAAATAATTATAGTTATCTAAGAAAATGCCAAAAGTATTTTCAACATTTTTTTATTTTTATTTAATATTTTATTTACATATTTTATTATTTCTGCTTTCCAATGACAGCTGAAAATAATATACTAGTTCTCTTCTTTTACCTACCCATGATCTTATTCTGAAATAAATAACAAACCTTTTTATTAATAAGATCCAATACTGACAAAATATATAATAATTAATAGGATAATGATAAAAAATGTAATAATAGGAAAAAGCTTTATTTTCATGAGAAATTTTACATATTATGGTCCAATAAAACAAAAGTGCCTCTATATTTCATGTGTAAAATTATATTAAATTTTATTTCTAATTGTGAAATAAAAAGAAATTTAAACTACAGGAATAAAAAATATTCACTTCAAATAAAATGTTGATATAAAATATCATTCCTAATTAGCCTTTATAGAAATTAAATAGTAATGTTTTTATTGAAAAATTAACTGTAAAATGTTCACCACCAATAAATTTGAACTAAATTTAAGGCAATTATGAATAATTGGCTTAGCATCACATGTTCTGAATTTTTTAAGATATTTATTTGGACTTGCTGGTAATGAGGTTTGTAAAGAGACATAAAATATAGTTTATACTTAATGGTAATTCTTACCAGAAACTAAACATACGAGTATTACTAGCTTCATTTTCTTGAAAAAATTGTTTTGTAATGAACATAAAAATAAAAAATGTAAGGATTATTTCGTAAAAATTCTATTAATTTATAAAAAAAAATTTTTAATATACCAGTTAGATTATAGGATTAGAAATCGCATTTTATGCAGAAGAAACTTATTTAATCATTTTATTTCTATCTTCATAATTTTTGTTTCCTGATCATACAGAATAAAAAAAATTAAATGAGTAGGGTTGGCATTTAAATTAAATATTGCTTTGCCAATCTTATACATAATCAGGAATACTTCCTGATTCTCAACTTCCTGTTTCAGATTTGAATGGCAGAACAAGTTACGAAAGAGTATAATGGTTACGGATAAGAGAAAGTGAAATCCATAACCTAGGGCATCATAAAAAATCTTTGTACCGCAGCAAACGAAACGACGACATCGACCGTAATTCGCCGCCGAAAATGATTGAGGATATCGTCTATGAAATCAAACTTTCCGACCCAAAACTCGCCAATTATAGGGCACAAAATATCATTGATGACATACTAAACGTCATGCACAAAAATATGACGACTTAATAACGTCATTTATACCGTCGCAACATCAGAAAATGGATGGAGCATACAACAATTTTAGATTTCAAATATGTTTGGGGAAGGTATAATAGCGTAGATTTGATTTTCTTTCCCATAATAAAAATTTTTATTCTCCCATTCATCGAGTTAAAATTCATGTATTTGTTATAGAATCTAATTTTAAATTTTTTTTTTTTAAATTTAATGTTAATTTTTTACAAGAATAGATGTAATATGTTAAAAATAATTTTTGTGATTTACATTTTCAATATCTCTTAGCGTTCGCTAATTTTATTTGATATAAATTGCTATGACTTTGTGGTCCAAAAATAGTGATTTTTTATTTTTTTATTTTGATAAAAATAAAGAAAAAAATGTAATTCAGGAACTTGCACAAAACTTTAAAAAAATTTTTTAGGTAACCTAAAATTTACACTGCTTGTTAAATGAGGCTTAGAAATTGTGAATCCAATTTTTTATGTATTTTAATGCAATCATTGAAATTATAATTTCAATGTAATAAATTATGTTTGATCATTTTTGGAAGAAATGATTATCAGTAAAATATATTATCCCAAACTTGACATATTTTATTTAATGTTGAGAGAATCAGCCGCTTTTCAAATTTATATATTCAATTTAAAATTATTTGGAAAATATCTATGCTAAGAAAAAAATTATGGTTCATTTTGTATTGTTGAGACTGATGATGTATACTTAAGATTATTTGTATAAAATCATTTTTAAAGGATATAAATTCTACATTTTGTGACAAGCATTTTAATTAGTTATAACTCATAACATATTTATATTATCGGTTATATTTGAACAAATTCTAAACTTATATATATATATGAATTTTCAACATTATATGGAATGAATGCTAAAAACAAATTAAATTATCAAAATTCTGTTATCAGTAATTTACAACCCAAATTAGTATTCCAGCCTCAAACGACCAGTGAGTTCGCAGGAAACTCCTAGCAGAGCAAATTCACCACCGAAAGAATGGGAGGAAAGTATGACATAGATTTTTGACGTCATTCTTTCCAACAAACAATGTAACTTTGAATTTGATGAATAAAATAATTACAACATAATTTCACAAAAAAAATATTATTATAGTATAAATTATTTCTTGGAATAACTCAAAATTGTAATGCATTCCTAACTCCTTAAAAGTTTAATCATTAAATTTATTTTGCATACACAAAAATAATATTTTACAATTTCTCTTTATCAACTCATTTTCGTTTATTCAATAAAATAAATGTAAAATATTCATGATATTATAAATTAATGAACCTTCACATGAAATTAAAATATATTTTATTCTTATCAATAAAATTTATATATATACAATTATAGTTTTAATAAAAAAAAAAAAATATATATATATATATATATATATATATATATATATATATATATATATATATATATATATATATACATATATTATTTTAAGGAATCCATATTTTTTATTTAAAAATATGGATTATTTAAAATTTATTATACTTAAACTTATATTAATTTATTAGAAAATTCTCATTAAAAGGAAATTTAATCAAAACATTATTGTTACCACGAGGTGTATATATAAATAAAATATGCAAGAACAAAGGGTAGTATAAGAAAAAACATGTAAATGACATTCGCACTGTCGTCAGTGCTCTAACTTTCTTGAATACAAAAAGTGTCTCTCGGAACGCCTATTTTGTGACGTTTTCTAACGTCATTTCTTCGCTGGGTTTTCGCCCAGTGTCATCGAGCTTCGCCGGTGTCAGTTTTCCGGCAAATTTACCGATAGTTTGCACCTGGCCTAATAGTGCCAAGTATTTCTGAATAAAATATGTTCAATCTATAAATCAATAATAAATATATGTCAAATTTATTCAATATGATGTTTAATGTGTTGTGATTTTTAAACTTAAGATTCGTAATTATGAGGAGCTATTAATTAAATTAAATTAAATATGTGCACAATGTATGATATTTATCATTCGAAATAAACAGCTTCATTTCTGCTGTCACAGAAAATTATTAAATAAAATGTGAAAATTTCAGATTTCTAATGGAATAATGGAATGAATCGGTTAATCATCTTTGTCTTTGTTTACAGCATAGAATCACATTCAAAATACGACTAATGAAGGAAAATTAGGAAGGGAACGAGTGATTAGGGAAATCAGATAATATGCTCCTAAACGTTGCAAATTCAGAAGTTATGTAGCAAGTAATTCTTATAACAAATTTCTCTCGTAAAGGAGCTGCGGAATCCATTATATATTTATGCTAAAAGGTCCAGAAAGTAATGTGTTCTACTCATGAACCACCTTTTGTACGTTAATATTTCGATACTCCTCTACTGGCATTGTAAGGAAGTTTGAATCAGAAAGTGACAACTCAGGTGGTAACAGCATCATTTGATCGTTATTTAAAATAATTATATGGTTAGCTGCTATCATCGGTTGAAAAAAGCAGCGAGTAATAGCGCGCGTACGAAATATAGAGTTCAATAAAAACAAGCGATAGCGAAATAATTTTTAGCATTTATTTTCGTCTTCAAGATTTAATTATTTAAACTTATGAGTTCTTGGAAACAAATAGGAAGATTTGAATAAAATAAAAATTATTTGATATTTTATAATTTTTTTGTCATTACTATGTTTTTTCGATTGAACAAATTATTTTTCAATTTTCATTTTGCAAATTGTATTCATTTTTCAGTAAGTTGTAAACTTGCTGTTTCATTTAATTTTCATAATACCTTATCAGAAATAATGATGCTGGAATGAATGTAAATAATTTAGTTATACAAATGGGTTTATATAGGTATATATTTTACTTATCTGCGCGTGTCTAAGGAAGAAAATAATTGTTCAGGACATTTAGTGGGTTTATTTAAGAGAGAAGCTCTAAGAACATTGCACCGGTTAAATTGCGGTTTAGGTCCCCTTCCATGCCAATTCGTGAATTTGAAGCGCTTTTTCGTGCATTCTCCTTAATTATTCTTTTGTTTTAGCCATTTCATTGGTCACTAATTAAGTTTCACTTTAAAATTACAGTATAATTTTCGCCGTAGCTTCGGTGTTTTTAAAAATGCGCCAAGCTGGGGACCCGAAACACATTTTCACCCAAATTACATTGGTAAAAGTATATTTTAGGATGGCCCCTTGGCAAACATGGCGATTTTTGTTTGGCTATCAATTTTATGGGAAATTTTTGTTGGCACAGAATAATCAATTGGGTTTTGCCCAGCTTGGCAATCAACCGTAACTTGGCGAGAATCTAGGGGACACCCATAAGTATAGGCATTTAAAGTATTAAAAGTTAGATTTGTAAGAGGAGAATGTTAAATTTGGAGAACGTTCCCGTTTTGCTTTTATATAAATAAAAATATATTCGGATTATTTTTATATCTTTACAGTTATTACATACATTTTCTTATTGAAGATTAATTTTCTATGAAATTGAATTATACTGCATTTTCAGGAACATAATATACACAATTTTCCCAAAGCTTTCTAGATTTACTTTTCTATACTACATTTCTAGTATCAATTTCTATAGAAAAGAAAATAGGCAACAATATAAATCCCGTAATAGAGTAAAATAGTTAAAAGTTATGAAATTTATGAAAAATTTGCATCAATTTATTGCTGCACCAAACTAAATTTCAATTAGTATCACATCCATAAATATTGACCCAAAATTTATGCTAAAAGGCATAATAATTAAGAAAATACATAAAATAAAAATATATTTAAACATGATTTTTTTAAGTGTAAAATTTTGAAAACTTTAATAAGTCAAAATATCAAAATAATATTCTACCCCACATTTAAAATGTCCATTTACTTTTTATGACAAATATCTCAACAGCATGTTGTTTAACTGAAAGAAAAAATAAAAGTTTTTACTCTTCCTAGCTAAAATAATTGCTAGAAATTACATCATATGGAGCTTTCAAATTGATTCTATGTTTTCCAAATGAAAAGGATTTAGCAAATTTGTATCTAATTTAGAATCTAAATGGTTATCTACTAAATACTTACACATTTTCTTATTGAAGTTTCATTGCATATCAATATGTTAGATTTTTTTATGCCAATGTTTTCAGGTATTTCCTATTTCTTTTACATATCACAGTATAACACCTTTATTTATCTAAATGAATATGCACACTGAATCAGTAGGAATGCTGCAAATTTAACTTTTAAATATTTTATTTCAAAATTATGACAATTTAACCACATTGATTTCTTTTTATATATTTTGAAATTGGTGTTAATGCTTGCACTATCCATATTGACTTTTCCCACACCTTTACTGCTGATCATTACTTTTTCTGTACATATGCAACTATAACAGGTAAAACTTGCTTCCTTTACTGCAATTATAAGCTGCTAAGTAATGTATGTGTAAAAAAATTCATTTTTGGCTGAATGTCTAAAAGTATATAATCAGTGATATTAGATTAATGTATATTTTATTTTTATTCCATTTGTTGGCAATAGTTAAAAAAAAAAAAAGCATTTTTTTTAATCCTTATCAACGAGAAAATGTTTATATTCAAATTTCTTATGTGTGCTCAAAATTACACATAAAATATCAATTTATCTTAATATAGAAATATGTTTCTTTTTGTATTGAGAACTGAAAAATTTATTGGAATAGTATTTAAAATTCCTAAATAATTCAGTTATGTAAATAAAAAGAGAATCTTTTACACACTTTGACAATTTATGCCATTTTATCAACTGAATGTAAAAAAGCAATGCTATTGAAATAATCAACATTTTAGAGATCTTTTCTAAACCACATCATTTTCACTTAGTAGACTCTGAATATTCTACTTCAGAGAATTGTAAATCAACAATCGTTGAGTTTATTATAATTAAATAATTATGTAAATACCTTTTCTTGGCCATTTAAATGTATAATTCAAGATATTACTGAGTTCAAGGAGACTTATGTCAACCACGTTTTCATTTTTGATGTAGATGAGATTAGTAACCTTCGTAACCTTCTTTTTCATTTTTCCTCAAGTCCATTTTTTATCTAACTTTACTTTTTAATTTTGATTTTCAGAATAGATATCTCATTGTAAAATAAAATTTTTATTTCATCTCTATCAAAAATTCAGTTTTCTAAGTTGATATTATTAGAATTAATTAACAACTCTTCTTAATATCCTTCACATTATTTAATCAACCATTGCACGGGAAGTTTGAAAAAGGGGTAAAAAAGTTTGTGATCAGCTGGAATAAAATACTTAGTTCTTGTGTGTTATTCAAGTTAAATGTATAGTTAATGCACATTTTTATTGACTGTTTCTGGTCATTAAACCTTCCAAGTTGACTAGAACACATACTAAATCAAATTGATTTATCGAAATAATGTTAATATAAGTATTATACATATAAAATATTGATTTTGTAAAATTCAGGAATACTATTGAATGATAAATTTCAAAAATTAATTTATTAACTGAATGTGAATTATGAAACAACGTATTCACTAATATCTAATTAATTTGAACTTTCTTTTGGCTTATAAAAATCCATTATCAATGATTTGTTTTTTCTAGACAAACAGTGCCAAACCAGTTAAGAAACATTTTCCTATTGCTGGTGTAAAAGATGTTATTGTTGTGGCATCTGCCAAAGGAGGTGTCGGTAAATCAACAACTGCAGGTATTTTAATTCTTTTAACTTCATTTCATTTGCATCAACATTATCACTATTTTAGCTTGAATATTTTTTTCACTGATTGACTATAATATTGAGGTAAAATATTGCCACATGTATATAGCGTATTTACTTTCTATTATTACTACTCTTTCTTTTTAAAATATTACAGAGTTATAAATGAAACATTCTTTTTCTAAAATATTTAACATCAATACTCTAACTATATTAAAAAAATATTAATATATTGCTATGTATTTTACTTAGCTCTTTTGCTTATATTTATTATAATTAACCCTCTTGCATTTTTTCTCTTGCAACTTTTATAATGATAACAATTTTTTTCTTTCATCTCTTATATAAACTTCGCTTTAATTAAATTTTACGTTATTAATAATACAAAATTGAAATTAAGTTAATGTTTTAAATTTTAGAGTGTCTCAAATATCAATAAATTGCTTTTATATATTGTATTTATCATCTCTCATGCATTTTATTTTATCCTTTGGATTCTGATTTTTTAAGCTTTTAGAAGAAGAAAATTTTTTTTTATGAAACAGGTATATATTTATAAGAAGCTTTATTTCATAACTTTTATGCATCATAAATGGTAACACTGTGATATCTTAAGATTTATGTTAGAAAGTATCCAATTTTTTAAAATTTTAATAATACTTGTTCTTTAATTCTAAATAATTGATGTCAAGAAAATTAAAAAAACGATGTATTTATGTTGAAATATAAACTCATTTTTGAAAAATTTGATTTTCAAACTCTGATAAATGGTTATATATTTTTATTTTTTAGTATTATCTTCCTAGATTATATGTTGTTTATTTATATATTTAAGAATCATACATAGGTTATGTTCTCTTTTTTATAAAATGCTTTGATCATTCAACTCTTAGCAATTACATATTATGTATAAATGTGTTCCTTTTTGTTATTTGAATCTGTAATATTTTTTTAATTACTCTGGCCTACATTTTCCTAAATATTAGACTTTTTGCAGTTTAGTGTAATTCAGAAGTAAAATATGTAGCAAGAAGAACTCCAAAGTCGTCTTGAGAGTGAACATGAAGAAGGCGAGGGGCAATTGAAAAGGTGTTCCCCCAGTTATTTGCATAATGTCACAGAGAGGGTTGAAAAAAAAGTTGGCTCTAATTTAGAACAGATGGCCCTGTAGATAATCATGTCCAGTGATAAATCTAAAACACCCTATTCCTTCCATCCTTGGGAGGAAAGAAAGTAGAGCATATTTCTGGCTATTGAGTTGGAAGATCCAAAATTTACCATCAGTCAACCCTATAATGCTTTATTTTTTTTTGTTGAGTTTTGTTGAGTTACTTTGCATTTCAAAATGGAATTGGGAAACAAAGTAAATGGAACATCAAACCTTCTTGGCCGATTTGTCAAACTATTCATTCCTATGTATGCTACAATGGACAGAGATCCTCTGAAGGACAACCTCTTTTTCCTTGCCAAGGAATATGTCAATTATTTGCTTGCATTTAAATTCAAATTCTGATAGGTAAAGATTGTAGTTAAAAATGGTTTTTTTTATTGCAGACTGTGAATCTAAATAACAATATTTTGTTCAGGGATAGTAGCAATAGCTCTAAAAGCCGTAAATATCTTTAAATTTTCACCATCAAAATTGTCCAACATAGCACTCAAAACAAATTTGGCACATGTACCCCAATCAGGTTATATCATAAAATGCCAAGAATACATTCTGGCTCAATAAGCCACGGCTTAGCACATTTAGCCTCATATTGACTTCTAAGATTTAGTTATTCTCTTGAAGGATTCTGTTAAGCTGCTTTTTATAGGGATAAGAATAAATAGTACAGTTAATGTGCATACCATATTTGGAATGAATTTTAAAATACACAAGTGACTTTTTTGTTAGTTAAATCCCTGTTTAATATGGGCTTTTGTTAATGTAGCCATATTATTTCTTTGCTTTTAACAAATAAATAATTCATGCTTTGATTCATAATATAATTTTATGACATATTGGATGATGCTAACTATAATTATATAAGTCTCAAAAAAAATATTTTTCTTTTATAATAAGGAAACAAAAATATATTTTTTCAGCATATCCTGTTTTTGCAATAAATTTATCATTAGTTTATTATTAAAGGCTTCAGCTATCTGAAGTTTGCTTAAAAAACATCCAAAATTGCCAAAGCTAGAAATACCTATATAAAAAGACAGCTATAATGCTGAAACTAAAGGGAAAATATAGCCCAGTCTCATATTCAGTTCTATTCCTATGGACTTCCACAACAAATCTTTTGTGCAAATTTTAGAATTACAAATGGACATGGTATGTCCATTTTTAATGCATCATCTTCACCATATAAGTATTTTTAATGCTCCTAAAAGCCCCTTATGTTCCACAGGAGAGACTATGAATTTTGAAACATTTAACCATATGCCCATCTCTGAACAACATCAATTCTCTTAAACTTGACAATTATCAAATGAAGGTACATGGCTGCCTGAGGGAAAATGGCCAATGCTGCCAACTCCCTGACGTAGGAAAAAAAAATGTGAAAAAAGTTGGTTTTTTATTGTGAATTTAATTGCTTTTTTTTAATCTCTTTTTGTGCATATTTTTTAATTTTAATGCATTTAAGAATCATCTCATCTTAGTATATTCAAACTTCAGAAAAATTTTTCTGTATTTTTAATGGGAATCCTACCAAACTTTAAACAATATTAGTTTTGATAATATTTAAAACTGTTGTGGAATCGATGTAAATATTACATCCTTATATAATACTATTATTATTAAACTTAGCGAAATACAAAAGTGTATCCATTTGTGTGTTTCTTTTATTATTGTTTGAAAATTTACATGTTTACAAAACAGTGACATTTTAAAATATCATTTTTTATTTTTAAATTTTATTTTATATTTATTTTTAACTTATTCTTCTTAAGATATAATTTGCTTCTGTTTAATTTAAAACAATTCATAATATTGTAAATTTATAAAATTGAATATTTTATGACAATATTTTATTAATTTCTAAATTAATAAAGTAATTCTTATAATAAAGTTAGAATAGAATTCCTTTTTAGCTATTATGTATTACACAAAAGTTTATTCAGTAAAAAGTTAAGTTAAAATCCATCACATCATTAATGGTAACATTTTTAATTATAGGATAGAATTTTCAAAGTATATTTTAAATGAATGATCTTTGAGATTATTTTTATTATAGGAACATAATAATGATTAAGAAAATTGTTTCTTTTCAGTAAACTTAGCACTTGCTATCAGTTTAAACCAACAAGTAAGTATGTTTTAAACAATTTTATATTTATTTTAAATAAAGTTTTACAATTATATAATATTTTTAACAATGCTTTATTTTATTTAGAATAAACTTGTTGGATTACTAGATGCAGATGTATATGGGCCTTCAATCCCACGTATGATGAATCTAAAAGGACAACCTGATCTGACTAAAAGTTAGTATACAATTTGTTATATTCTGTAAAATGAAAATTAAAATCTTGAGAATGTAATTAATTAGAAATTCTTGCTTATACAATAAATGTTTTGAAAATTTTAAAAAAAATTAAAAAAAGTCATAATTAACAGTCAAGAGAAAGCAGTAAAATAACTTTTGTTTATTAAAAAATTGATAAATAAAAGAAACTTTTTAGTGATTTTTCTTTTAAAAGTAAAATAAAAATTTATGGATCAATGTTAAAAATTGATAAATTGAATTTTAATGATGTTTCTTCAGAATTTTTATATTGGGTAAAATGTCATATATTTACTTATAGATTGAATAACAACTAATCCATTGAATTTTAAATTTAAAACTTAACAGTATAACTTCTTGACTGATATGTCATTAGTTTATTATATTTTCAGAATTTTATTTTGATAGAGATTTTTTTTAAGAATACAACCATAATTAGCTGCAGATCACAAAAAAAATTAATTTTTAATTGGTACATTTTTTCCCTGGCAACTTGATGTGCATCTATGAATTTAATAAAATAACACATTCTTTGCTCCTAACTTTTATAAAAGCTATAACTTTTTTATCAGTTTATGAAATATGTTCATAGTTTCTCAGAATTTTTATAAATTTTTTGATAAAAAAATTTGTATTATAATCATATTTGTATGTAACTAATCCTAGCTGTCAAATATTTGATTCAATGAAAATATTGATCTTATCAACAATAAACTGGTATAAACTACTATTTAAATTATTAAGAATTAAATATCTTGTCAATGTTGACATTACCTATTAGATTAAAACTAAACAGTTTTCCTATACTTTTATATAAATGATTTCTTTATATGAAATTGTGTACAAAGTTCAGTTAAAATTTTAATTATTTTTTCCCCCATAAAATTTTGCTATATATTTCTTTTTAAAAAACAAACAAAAAGTTTAGGGATTAATATAGCTCTATCTATATTATTATGGTAATAAAATAAACTCTACAATTGTTTTAGGTATTTATACAACTCACTTTCATGAATATGTGTAGGAAAAATTATGTAGCTCATTTCTAAGTATCTATTTTAAAATACAAATTAAAATTTATTGTCTTAAATCTTACAATATTAACTTAAAAGTGATGTTTGAACAATTGTTGAAAAAAAATATTAATTACAATTTCTTTTTCTTTTAGATAAGCTGATGAAACCATTAGTGAATTATGGAATAAAATGGTAAAATGGTGTTTTAATTCAAATTAAAGTAGTTTTGAGTAATATAATTTCTAGAAGAAAGACCAAATTAACCTTAATGCTGCACTTCAGATTAACAGCTAGAAAATGCCAGGAGAAAAAGATTTCTCAGAAAAATCTTATCAGCATCTATATCTCACAAAATTATATTATGAGTGTGATTGCTATGAGCATCACTGTTGCAAAATTTTTATTTATATATATTTTGATATATAATATATCTACAAAAAACTACAAAATTAAAGCAAAAGTAAATTATTGATAAGAAATGTTGAAACATGTGTATAACTTCATAAATACATTAGTATTTACTCATTAAAATAAGTTGTACACATTGTACTCTCATTCTATGTTTTACAAAATATCAAAATAATGATACATTGAATAGAATGGAAATTTTATTTTTATTAACAAAATTAGTTAAAGTAAATATTACATTATTTTAAATCTTTAAAATCTAATTTTCATAATCTGAGATAAAAATATTTAACAAATTCTGGCCTAAATTAGTATTTAAATTATTCAACTTTATCAATTTAGATTCTACATACACTTTCTTATCATACAATCTATGTCTGTGGGGATGCAATCTTTATTAGCATAAGTGAATTTTGATATGGTTGACGATTTTATACTGATTCATACACATTTAAAACCCATTATGCAAATCATAGTAAAATATAATTATTTTTTTATGTATATGTAAATCCTTAAATGATTTTTATGTAAATTGTGGTAAATTGTTTTTTATGGTCACTTTATTTTCTAATTTCTACACAAATTTATTTTATAAAATTTGTATTTTTTAGAATACTTTCCGTTGTTCAAACACTGCAAAATCAAAATAATTTTCTTTTATTTAATATATATTTTGAAACTATTTTAAGGTTTCTCTTCTACAAAAGTAATAGCTGAAGAATTATTACTTTGGCCTTCAATTAAATAGTTGGTGTTCGAATCTCACCACAATCTTGAATATTTATTGATTTAGAATCTACTGTTAATAGTAGGTCCTGATGTAAATATCCATCATGTTCAACAATGTCAAGTAAACCAGGTCAATCAGCAGAATATATTAATGATTCTCATTAACTATTTAAATCAAAAAAGAAGTATAGCAAGAATAAAAATTCATATTGAAGAAAAATAAATGGAGTCGAAAGAATTTTATATTTATTTGAATTATGGCATTGAACAAATATTGTTAAATCTGATGCCAATTTAATTAATTTTATTTATTATTTGATTTTCTATTGCATTAAAAGTTAGATAATAAAGCATTATCCTTATTATCTAACTTTTAAATGTATTCTCCAAAAATTCCATTCTAATATGTTTGTTAATTTGATTTAAGCAAATTATTCATCCATAAAGTTACTACCAATTTTTGATAATAGTATGAGCTGAAATATATTGTTAGCAATAACTAAGTCTATAGTAGTAATTTTTTTGTATAAATTTTATAACAAACTCTAATTTTTACTAATTCAGTTAAAGTTCTTATACTTATGTACTGATATTTTATTTACT
>JAPDSC010008066.1:0-12227 GCA_026290005.1 Latrodectus geometricus | reverse complement strand
AAAAATCGAAGTCCTAACCGGAAGTCATATAACAACATAAATATAAATAGAAGTAATCCTCTCTGTCTTTTATGAAATTGAAAATGAAATAAATTATATATATTGCTTATTAATAATAATTCTTATATTGTATCGAAATTTAGAGAATAATATATGAAATCTACTTTCACTTTACTCTTTAATAGTGTTTGAAAATGCTAGAATAATATTATTTGTAATGTTATTTATTTTCTAATAATAAATGAATGTTAAATATGTTCAAGAAATCTTCTTTAATTGTTCATAACTTTTTTACACAGTGTTATCAGGTAAAATCAACATTGAAATTTTATTTTTATCCAGACAAATTATTCTGGGATTGTATGGAGTTTTAATGGCGTCATGCATATGAAATTGTCTGTTTAAGTTTTTGAATAATGATTTTTCTAACCATTGTAATAAACTGAGATATCTATAAGAGCAATAAGGAAAAAATTAATCATTCATATCAAAGTGATGCAGAAAACACTTATTATATAAATTATAATGCTATATTTTTAATAGTTATAATGCTATATCATAATGCTATAAATATGCTATATTTTTCTACTAAAATATAACTTCTTTATATTTTAGTAGAAAAATATAGCATTTTATCTTAGTATAAAATATTCAACAAGCATATAATAGAAGCTAATTATGAATATTTAGCTCATTAATATCATTTTATAATAAACCAATATATATATATACCAAAATATATTCATATATACATGAACTCGGTGCTTTAGTGGTAACACATAGTGCTTCCAGTTCATAGGTCAGAGGCTTAATCATTGGTTGGGGAAGGTTGACTGAATTTTTCAACTCTTTAGTAGGTCGATAAAACTGTGTACCAAGCATGGTCAGTAACTAAATGGTCTATAGATTTCAAGTTAGGCTGATTACTTAACCGGGACATGTGCTTCGCACCCAAAGTCCTTCGATAAAGAAAACAGATATAGTTACATTAGACCTTGGACCTCTGATGTGCTGTCATGCCACTGAGCGTTTATAATATATGAGTCTTTGATAATTTATATACATATAAGTAAGCATGTATGTTTGCGCATTTATTGATATGAATATGAAATCGTGAACAAAACCACTTCTTTTTTCACTCGATTACGAATATCTATTCTGTTTCCGTGTCTCCTATTGTATCTGTATCAGAGAACTATCTGTATCAGATAACTTAAACAAAAATTATTAATTATCTGGATTTAAAGATAATTTTTATTTCAATTTATATCCTGTTTTTAAAGTACTGAGACTCGAAATTTTAATATACAAGGCAAATAATTGATTCTTATTTTTAATGGAATGAGACAGTTTGACATGTTATTTTATTTACATAAAATAAAATACATTTCAACGTTTGTTAAAACGTATTCTACGAGATATCTTACATTATCTTGATGTAAGAAAAATCCGACATAAGAAATGCTTGAATGCTCACCAAGAGACAAATGATACAGATTTTCAGTTACACTTCAAATCAATTCGAGTAAGTGAAACCATTTATGGCAAAGAAAGCTAAATTGTACAAATGATTGCTATCATCAATCATAAGTGGTTAAAATCGGAGAGAGCGCTAATTTCTTCTGATTATATGGTTGTGATATGGAGTGCATATTTAATGGTACGAGTGATGACATCTACCTCCAGATTTGAAGCCATTTATTTAATTAAGGGTACAGTAGACACTAAAAATGTTTTTTTTATTAATAGAAATATGAATTTCAAATTTTGTATGCTTATTCATAGCATAGAAAAAATGATTTCAGCCACTTCTAAACAAATTAATTCTTTAATTGTTGTGCTAATTATGATTTAACTAATTGAAAATAATAAAAATGAACTTTTTTCCTTGCGCAAAAATTGTTTATAATTTGCTTAAAAAAATGCATAATTGAATATGTCTCAAACTTTTATAAAAATTGTTAAGAAAGATTTTCTTTGAAAAAATTTAGAAAGTGATAAAAAATATTTTAATTTGTTTTATGAATAAAAGGATCAACAAAATAATTTAAACTGTTAAATATAATAAAATAAATACAATACTTTCGATTTCTATTCCCGACAATTAATTATATATGTCTAAAGAATAAATGTGGGAAATATTGTGAAGTTTGCAGAAAAATTGTTGCGCTAGTAGTATTTTGAAGTTTCATAAATGGAAAAATTTTTCTACTAGAGAGAATGAATTATGCTTTTAAGTTACAAGCCAAATATTTTGGGCAAATATATTTAAATTTTAATTATACGACTATTATAATTAAAAATTAAATATATAGTCATTAAATTATTTTGAAAAATATTATTAATCATTGCCTATTATAGAAGGCTTGTGTTGATTTTCAATTCCGAAGCAAACAAATGATAAGGAGAGGACCGTTGCTTTTTTTTTTTTAAATGTCAAGAAGATGATATGCAGTAATAAATAATATAAGAAATGTAAAATCGATATTCCTGTCAAATTTAAAGTCTACTGTAGCCTTAAAGTATATAACGAATTATTCCCTATAGAATTGATGCTCTTGCTTTTCGGTTTGAGTTGAATAACACTGGGAACCAAAAATGCTTTCTCCTTCAATCATTTTTGGTTTTGGGAATAATAAAAGTATATTTTGATTTGTGAATATATCTGTTTTCTTATTGTGAATATGTCTGTTTGATTTGTGAATATAACAATTATAATTTCAATCAAAAATCTAATCTCCGTAAACCCTAATATTTTATGTAATCTATGTAATTTTTCACACAAAATAAACAAGCTATATCCTCTGTTATATATATTTATTTATATGCTACAAATTTTGTATCACAATAATTGTTTTACATTGTTCCATTTTTAATAAATATATAATTTTATATAAAAATTATATGAACTTTAGATAATGTATGTAGTTATAAATTTTTTCTGATCAATCCAATTCATATTTTTCCTCATTATCAATTTAAATATCGTTTCCAAATATCTATAGAAACCATATTTAAATAAATGATAATATGCAAAAAATATGCAAAAAATTCAAAGAAATACTAACAAATATCATTTAAAGCAATTTATGCTATATTTTTGAATGAATATTATTACAAAATTAGTTCGATAAAGAAAGATATATTAACTTGCAACTTAATTAGTTTCAATTTTACGCTAACACATTTCATTGGTGTATTTTAAAAAAATACCTAATTTAAAATGGACAAAAATGTGCTTTTTAAATAGAAGATTATCTCTCCTTTCAAAATGTTTATTTTAAATTTCAAGATGGAAATGTTTACTTAAATTGATTGAGATAAAATATTTTAAAAGAATGCTCAAATAAAGGAAACTTTCTCTAAAGAACTAAAAGCAAAATGCCATTAGATTACTTGAGTAATGGGAAACAGCAGCTTTTCCTCTGTAATCATTTACTTTATTTTAAATGTACGGGAACTATTTCTGTGGCTTTTTATTTTAGTTTATTTTTCAAAAACAGTATTTAGTGACCGCTTAAAATGTCACATTATATTTCTGGAATAAGTTGTTTTAAGCTAAGTTTTGTTAAATGTCATTTTGTAATTTTTATTTAAAAAAAATATAATTTTTTAATAATAAAGTTCAAATAAAAATTGATTATCATTTATTAAAGTTTAAAAAAGTTTTACAGTTAAAATATATTTTAGTTCTCAAAATAATTTTTGTTTCATGACATTTATTAAAAGCAACTATATTTCATTGAACTGTATGATAATAACGACATTATATATATACATTAAATACCTTGACATGAGGAAATAATGTTTTTCACATTTTCTTTTTAAGACTTTCGAGTTATAAATAATAGATTGAATGTCTTAGAGTACAAATAAAATCTTTTATGCCGCCCAACTTATCTTGTAGTTAGCGTAACTGACTATGGATGGGGAGGATCTGGGTTCGAATCCCGGCTCGGGCATGGATATACTTTCTCTCTCTCTGCGTTTCTTGTCCTTTTCTCAGATAATGGATGAATGTGGCCCGCCCTATAAACGGGCTTGTGGTGGTGTGGCGTGGGCGATGCTACTGGTACCTCCGTGACTTGGTTCACAGGTGCCCACCGGGAAAGATAAAATGAGTAGCAGTTTCCGGCCTTGTTGCGGCAAATAAGCTAATGTTACTTACTTGCTCAAGGGTGCCCACGACTAGAAATAAAGAAAGCATTCTGCAATTCTTGGTACATTAAAATTTTTTTGGAACTACAGCGACTATTTTGGTTCACGCAATTTTAACAAAATGTGTGAACCAAAATAGTTATGATTTGACAACGAGTCAATAATAAATGATTTGAACAAAATAATAAATGATTTGACAACGAGTGATAAGGTACTTATATAGGTAAAGTACTCTTAATTAAAACTATTCAAGTTATAAATTATTTTTTGGAGAGAAAGGTTTTTGCGTAAGTTACAGCAGCAATAATAACAAAACCAAATCGTGGGTTACTCTTTCTGGATATTCATTTGTAAAGGTGAGTGATTGAGAGTTTTCTGGGTTTACACTTTTGTGACATTGAAATGCGTTCATGAATGAAAACCGCCTGAGAAATGTTCTGTTGAAAGGAAAATATGCAGTAAATTATATAAAGAAGTTTTACAAAAGTTCATTAATAACTCTATACAATAAATAACAAATATTCCCATACAGAAGGTGGAAATAGAAAAATAATAAATAAATTTTCCGTTAAGCGTTTTTCACTGATAAAAAATGGTAGGACAAGAACATTTTATTTTATTACAACACAAATATATGTAGCCAGTAAAATCAGAAGTAAGTAAAAGAGATTCACTTGTGCTCTTATCAACTTCGGAGCCGAATCATTGCGCATGCGTAAAAGGAAGATAAAACACCTGTTATTGCCGCTTCGCAACATAGTTCCACCTTTTGAGTGTGACGAGATAAGTAATCAAAGCATGAAATGCTAATTAATACAATAGTAGTATAAATGAAATACAAATATGCATACAATAATAATAATAATACATTTAAATCTCAAAAAGTTTCAACTAAATAAAAGTAATAATGATATGTGAAATATGGAAGTGAAATCGTGCAAACTGTTCAAAAGAAAATAGGTTTATAAAATATTAGCTGATTTCACAGCATACGTGAACCAAATATTTTCAAAATCTACAGTATTATTATATATAATCTTAAAAAAAAAATAATTACACTGATAGAAAATAAAATTCTTGATTGAAAAATAAATCTTTTTTTCTTAAATAACCATTTTTTTTTAAATTTTTATTGTCTTGAAGAAGAATGAAATAAAAACATTAAATATTTGTTCATAATAACTAAAGGTATGCAAGTAATGTCAGTATAATTTAGAATCGTGAGCATTAATTATCAAAATGAAAACTCAGATTATTACTTAACCCAAATATCTTATTTGATTTTTCCACAAGCTAACAAAAATTAAATCCACAATTCTAATATGCTGAGTAAAATAAAGACAATAATAGTGTTTCTTTACTTAAATTTATTAAGCCTTTTTAAAGATAAAAATGTCTTTCATTTGAAAAACACATAACTCAATAATTTTTGGTACATACAACTAAATTTAGAAACATAAAAGGGTAATTCGTAGCATTTCAATCGATTTTGATTCTTGTGTAGTATTTCACTTGAATAATAGTGTCTTACACTATTGTTCTGTTCCGGAAATTTCCGCTTTTCCCATTTACGAGGAAACGAGAAATAATTCTTGGAGAAACCCTAATAAAAAGGTGGATTGTTTTAATAGTTGATGTGTTGGCATTTTAATTATGTAACATGCGTGTTGGTCACCTTCTTCCCTGAATGAAAATGGTGTCTACTTCTGAGTAAGCAGTTTTTTTAAATATACACTGTCTGCAAGTTCAAACAGTTTTTGTCTTTTTTATCTCTCTCTGTTTTATTTTTTAAATTTTTCTCATAAAATTATTGCCATTCAACTTTCTAAGTGTAAAGAATTATCATGTTGAAATTGAATTTGCAAATATCTATTTATTAAAATTCAACCAGGTAGTTTCATCTGTATTTCGTTTATCATGAGTGTTAAACAGTATATAAATACTATAGTAAAATGTTTTTTAAATTCTCAATTTAACAAGTTGTTTTAGGTTCAGTGCTTAGTTATGCTTCTATCATTTGTCATTCTGAGTGTTTAATATCAATATTTTAACACAGAATATGTTTAAATGTTCTTTTTCAAGTAAAAATAATTAACAATTATTAAAAATGTATAAGAGAAATATATATTTGGTTAGCCCATACTTAAAGGTGCCTCCTTAATTTTCGCCAAGTTGGGGTTGTGGTTCATCGCCAAACTGGGCTAAACCCAATCATATTTTGATTGCAACAGAGCAATTGATTGTTCTGTGCTGACAAAAATCGCCGATAAAATTGATAGCCCAACAAAAATAGCCATATTTGCCAAAGGGGCATAACCTAAAATATAGTTTTACCATACATTTATACATATAAGGTATTTTTATTGGCTCTAAGTAAAAAAAAAAAAAAAAAAAAAAGTTTCAATTCTTCTCTGATTGTGATAATTTTTACGTGGTTTTCCTTTTTAATCACTGATACCTTGAAATATAAAAAAGTAATTGGCTGATCAAAATTATTTGTTTTGTGGTAGCAATCAAACTACTGACTAAGAATTTTGGATTGGTTTGTCACTCAAGTCCTTTCTCGTACACATGATGTTTAATAAGAGCGAGACCAACGTTTTAAAAATTGATACCGAATCATTTCCAACATCCAATCTTTTGACGGGCTTCGAACCATTGAGCTGTTGAACCGAAGGCAAGAACACTAAGCATTCGGTTACCAGCTCTGTTAAGTATTTAGGAGGCAAGAATCTTCACTATATCGAGCTTTTGCTTCTCATTGATTTATCGAACTTCTGCATACAATGCAAAATTTAATGATATGGTGGAACGCTTACATTGATTATTAAAACAAGCTATTATTTTTGATTAAAATAAAATTTGTATTTATAAAATTGAGTTTTTATAAAAATTCCAGAAAAATTTATATTCAAATCAGCGTCTTAATTGTTATCAATTTATTTAATGCTATATAATATATTGAGTAACATATCAATGTTTATACATACTATCTAGTGGAATTTGTACTAATAAAAATGGATAAATTCTCAATTTGCATTTTGTTATGTTTTAATAAATTGTATTGCTACATAAAGTATTTCATTGAGACATAATCTTGAGATCATTACAATGTTTTTAGAAAAGTATTACAGTTTTAAATGAATTGGGAATTTGCATTCATTTTATTCTCTTCCTATACTTGATTCAGAGCTTATAAAGTAACGCAAATTTTGGAATTCTAATTGTTTTCGATATTCGATTCTTTAATTAAAAGGAGAATTTTAGATTATTGTTTATACTGATAAGACATGTATTGCTAGTTTTGACGAGAGAAGTATTTCCTAAAATGGATTGGGTAAATAAATAAAATGCTAATCCCTAAATATTTTGAAATAGTGTTTGCATACGTTTGTGTTAAATTTTACAAAATATAGTAGTTCTTACTTTGATATAGAATCATTTCGATTTTAATATTTTCACACTCGTGTTCAATTAACTTAACTTAAAAACAACGAAGTCTTAGTCTGAATAAACTCAGAATATATTCCTTCGTCTTGATATTTAAAAGTTTGAAGAGTTTTTCACAATTGCAGTGATTAAAAACACTTATAGTGAAAAATACTTCAAATTTTTAAATTTCTCTATTGCAGTGGTTTTTTTTGTCGAGTGGCAGCCAGACTGGCAGTATGGGTTCGGTTGCTCACCTTTTTCAACTGAACCGCAATTGGGTGTGGAGTCCGACTTCCTCAGTACACACATGCCATAGGAACCCGTTTATAGGGTAGGCAACCATTCATACAAGGAAAGGACAAAGGCAGGAGAGAGAGAGAGAAAGAGGAAGTACATCCATGCCCCAACTGGGATTCAAACCCAGACCTCCCTATCCGCAGTCAAGAATGCTGACCACGAGACAGAGTAGGCGGCATTGCAGTGGTTAAAAACATCAATAGTAAAAATGATTCTTTCTAAACGATGAAAGGCATAATCGTATCTTTGCTATAAATTGTTACCAAATATTATATGACATTTCCTTATTTTTATCATTAATTTCTATTTATTTACCTCGAAAATTTTATAGTACAATATCACATCATGACTATAAACTGGAAAGTTTTCCTGTACTTTTTTATATCCACTGGCAGATGCAAGATATTCTTTTTCAGCTTTACCAGGGAAATGGAGAAGAAAATGCACGTTTTACTGTAACACTCTCAAAGAATATATATTTGAAGGAGTCACGCCTTGAATATTGTCTCTAGTGTACCCTTGCGCATTCTAGGAAATTAAGGGAAAATCTCCAAATTGAGATTCTGAATCATATTAGAAAATTAACCTGAATCATTTGTGTAGGTAAAAAGGAATTGGATGAGAATCGGGGAAATGAGTATGCACGAATAATATTTAAATCTTATGATTTCTTCACAAAATATAAACAGTTTTATACTGGGATGAAAATGAGCGTGTTAAGTATTATCTTTTATGGAAACATTATGTTTTTTTATTAAAATTTGATTTAATACAATTTCAATGATATATGTATTTTATTAATTTAATGTCTTATCTTAAAAGCATTGCCATTTTAATTATTTCTCTTTAAAATAAATAATTTTAAGATCATATGATACGAAAATTTTGAAGTCTGTACATTTTTTACAAGTTAATAGCAATTTGAAAATGATTTGTTAAAATTCAATGATTTGTTTAATTGAAAAATAGTCTAGTGAAGGAAATATACATTCATATTGTAATTGCTTGCTTAAAAGTTATTTTTAAAGGATTTTCACATGAAAATCTAAAAGAAGTTTTATAATATACAGGGTAATCCAAAAGTCAGGACGAACTTTAAAAATGAATAATTCGAAAACGAATCACGATACAAAGATGCGGTTTGCACCAAATGGATGGAAATGAAACCGGGTTTTGTGTGGCAATGAAAAAAGAAATAGTTCTAATGGCGACCAACAGATGGCGCTGTCGGATTTCTGATGTAGGATTATGCAAAGCAACAAACGATATAAAAAGAAGCAACTGCAGCTGGTAATGGTAGTCGAAGCTGATATGCATCGAAATGCTGTCCATAGTTGAGAAAGCCCTCTTAGTTAAACTGTTTTATAAGAATTCGGAAAGTGCAATTGCGGCATTGCGATCATATCGCTACATGAAGGGTATGCGAGGCAGCAAAGGGCCAATAACGTCTTCTGCATTGAACAAAATTGTGAAAAAATTTGAAGCTACAGGTTCTTTGGCGTAACGTCAAAAAAGTGGACATCCCTCAACTGCAGCTGCTGTTGCTATGACAGTGGAGCAGACGGTGCAAGGCATGTCAGCGGTTGCTGCACATGGGGAGTGCAGTGCTCGAGAAGTTTCGAGGCAGACAGGAGTGTCGTACGGAAGTGTCTGGAGAGTGCTGTGAGTCACTTTGCAACGGTATCCCTACAAGTTGCAACATAACCAAGAACTGAAACCTCCTGACTTCGACTCTCGCCGACATTTTGCGAATTTGGTCTTCAATAAGATGTAAGAGCAGCACGACTTGCTTCACACTGTGCTTTGGACAGATGAAACACATTTCACACTCTCTGGCGCTGTTAACACCCACAATTGTCGAGTGTGGACCACAGAAAATCCACATGCATTTATTGAGGTACTCTTGAAACAGCCTAAAGTGACGGTCTGGTGTGGCTTCACTGCTGATTTCATAATTGGTCCCTTTTTTCCGAGGAAGTCATACAGACAGGTTTCCAAACAGTTTCTGTCACGGTAAGCGATATCTAACTCTGTTACAGAACAGCATTATTCCTGAACTGAAAGCCCGACAGGCACTCCAAACAGTCACCTTTACGAAAGATGGAGCACCACCTCATATTTCTTTGCCTGTGCAAAGCCTGCTACGCTCAACATTTTCGGAGGATCGCATTATCAGTCGCTACTTTAATTTAGCATGGGCTACAAGATCTCCCGATCTCACACCCTGTTACTTTTGGCTGTGGGGCTTCTTGGAGTCAAAAGTGTACCGCCACCAACCGGCATCACTAGCGGCACTGAAAGATGCCATCCGCCAAAATGTGTTTGCCATAACGCAGGAAATGCTGTGAATGGTGTGGTGACTCGTCTCACAGCTTTACTTCTGAATTATGGACAGCACATTGAACATTTACTGTAGAAGGTACTAATTAACTGTATTTTTTGAACAATATTCATTTGTAAATCATCTTTTGTTGCAATAAAACACTATAGCGCCATCTGTTGGTCGCCAACAGAACTATTTTTTTTTCATTGCCACACAAAACCCGGTTTTTTTTCTCATCCGTTTGGTGCAAACCGCATCTTTGTATCGTGATTCGTTTCGAATTATTCATTTTTAAAGTTCGTCCTGACTTTTGGATCACCCTGTATATTAGCATGTGCGTTCAAAAAAATTCTCTCCCTTAGTGATTTCAAGGAAAACAACTATCCATAACAGAAATATAATTTTTGATCAATAAACGCAATTAAAATTTATTTTCAAGGAAAAATAGAACAGCTATTTGTTCAGAGCAGTTATCAAGTTCAAATGAATAGAGGGTTGCGGTGGCCTGGTTGGTTAGGCCGTCGTTCTCGTTATCGAAAGGTGGTGAGTTCGAACCCCAGTTTAGTCGAAGACCCGTCATGTTCACTAGTGGCGATATATTTATATTGTAAAGTTGTAAGCACGTAAAATATGTCGGGTCGCAATGTCCTCCATATTCCCATTCCAAATTAATAACTCTGGTGGTGGTTGGAGCCAGGCTATTTGTCTTCTCTGGTTTCAATCTCAAAATTGGAAGATTCAGATGGTGCGGCCATCTATGGGCCAAAGGTCGTACTTCCACCTACGTACGAGGGTGTTCTATTCAAAAAAGAAGACGGTCTCTCTCAGACTTCATTCGTTTAGTCTCTGACGGGCGGGCTTGGCGTTGCCAAGTGTCATCAACAACAGAGATGAATATATTATGTTTTAATTTATAATATTCGATATCTATTTTTATTTCTCAAAAACTTAAATTAATGGAAACTTTTAGTTGCATAGACTGGGAACTTCTATAATATTAGAAAACTAAACATTATAAATAATTATTTATAAATCTCTAAAATATAACAATTTAACTGAAAAAGAATTGAATAAAATTTGATTATTCTTTATATAGTAAAATGTGATACGTGGTAAGATTAAAATGTAACTACCGAAGAAAATTTTGGATAAGTATAAAAATGCATGCGTCAAAATATTATTTTATCACAAAATAATTCCAATCAAATTAAAATGTGTAAAAAAATTATTCCAATCAATTAAAAATGCTTATAATTTGATTGGAATAATTTTAATTGGTGATTTCTTTAAAAATTAAACTATTTATTTCTGTAAATATATCTATTTTATACATTGTTTGTTTTAATAAAATAATATTTTTGTATTTTATTAATTTTATAAATATTGTATAAATTTCATTTAATTACATTTTAATTAGGTATATAAAAACATTAATATTTTCCAGCTTCTAAATTTGATTTAGTTTCGAATTTCCTTTAATATTTCTGTTCCTTATGAATGTTTAAGAAATATTAACTAATTGAATAAATTTTAAATAAATAGTTTAAATTTTACTTTTTATAAGTCTTTGGAAATTTTTCCCAGTAAAAATATTAAAAATAAAATGTTGTTTTTGGTAGAAAATTTTAATTTTTTCTCTTTGATTTAGAGGCTCTATATAACAAAGTTTTATAAAACTGAATGTAGAAATTTTAATATTTTGCTTTTCTAACCGAAATAAATATAATTCATTTAAATCATCTACTCAATATTTGAATTTTTTAATAAAACAAATTTTTAAATTCATTCACTTGCAACTCAAATAAGCCTTTTCTTTTTCACTCTTTTTCCCTTTAAAAAATTTTTTTTTTACTTTGCTAAAGACACAAAAAAACTTTCTAACATAGATTTTGTAACCAAAAGTAACTTTTTATTCTAAGCAGTTGAAAAGAATACTCTTATAAATGAACATTCTTATTCATTGCTAGTGAATATATATATATATATATATATATATATATATATATATATATATATA
>JAPDSC010008063.1:33010-43755 GCA_026290005.1 Latrodectus geometricus | reverse complement strand
ATATATATATATATATATATATATAATAATAATAATAATAATAATAATAATATTTTTTTATTTCTAATGGCGGGCACCCTTGAGCAAGTAAGTACATTAGCCCATTTGCCGCAACAAAGCCGGAAACTGCTACTTATTTTATAGTTACCCGGTGGCCACCTGTGAACCAAATCACGGAGGTACGAGTAGCATCGCCCACACCACACCACCACAAACCCGTTTATAGGACGGGCCACATTCATCCATCATCTGAGGAAAGGACAAGAAACTTCGAGAAAGAAAGTACAGCCATGCTCGATCCGGGATTCGAACCCAGGTCCTCCCAATCCGTGGTCAGTTACGCTAACCACTAGACATGTTGGGTGGCAAAAAATATATAATAATAATAATAAATAAATAAAAATCTTAAATGTCATGGAAATTTTGGAAACTACTAATCTTTTATTTTGATGTAAGTTCCTGAAAAAAGGAATATGCAACTTTTATTTCCAATTGCTTAACAGCTGTCAGAATTGAACCTGAAGCTATCGCTCCTAAAACTAAGCCTGTGCTTTAAATGTTATTTCTAATAGTCTAGAATCCAGTTTATATTATTGGTCTTGATCAAGTTACTCCTTGAGTAAAAAACAAAAATGATTTAAAGAATAAGTAGAATTAAACATGCAGAAGTTGTCAGCAGTAGTTGATGCGGAGGTTGTTATTGGACAAGTTTTTATTTATTACTCAAACTTATTGCCGAAATAAAGAAGAAAATGCACTATTTCTTGAAATATTTTTAATAAGCAATCAAAGATAAATGGCTTTGATTTTTATAAATGTACATGTTTTTATGCATGTACATTTTTCAGAACTATTGTTACTCAGACTGCTGTTAAGACAATCCGATACTTCTTAAAATGCAAATGAATATACTTGAAAATATAACTCTTGTAATTTTGTATCACGCTGAATGACAAGTTTAAAATCTTATTGTAAACTGCCGCATTAAACTTATGTTAAGAATTATGCTGTCAATGAAATTATGACTTTAATCCTTGGTATCACAATGTATTAATGCCGTGTTTGGGACATGATTATTTTGCGTATTTCTTAAAGTTAGAACCATAAAATTAAATAAAGTAAGTATATCAAAATTTTCAAAATACCAAGATCCTTCAGACCAAACCAAAAGTAATATATTTCTATATTACTCTGTATTAATATCGTTCTTCTATGACAAGCAACAGACAAAAAATTCTACATTATTGTGGATGCCGCTCAACCTGTCTAGTGGTTAGAGTAACTGACTACGGATGGGGATGACCTGGGTTCGAATCCCGGCTCAGGCATGTATGTACTTTCTCTCTCTCTTTGTTTCTTGTTCTTTCATCAGATGATGGATGAATGTGGCCCACCCTATAAACGGGTTTGTGGTGGTGTGGCGTGGGCGATGCTACTCGTACCTCCGTGACTTGGTTCACAGGTGCCCACCGGGTAACTGTAAAATGAGTAGCAGTTTCTGGCCTTGTTGCGGCAAATGGATTAATTACTCAAGTGTGCCCGCCATTAGAAACAAAAAAAAAATTATTGTGGATATGCAATTTGTCAACAATTCAGTCCCTGCGCATAAAAAGTAAAAAGTGTAACATTAACACTTTGTGTATAAATTTTGCACAGCGAATTTTCCATTAAGAAATTTCATTAGGAATAACAACCTAAGAAGTCGCTATCATTATAGAAAGGCAATTAGTTCCAATCCCCACCTAACCGAAAATCCTTTGTTTACGTTAAAGACGGCTGGGTTACGTTAAATAGGTCATTATTGCAAAGTCTTCTAAGTAAAATTATGCCTCTAGGGGTGGCAGGTCAAGTATTCTGGGGTCTTGTGCTTTGTCTGTGCTTCTTAATTATGCGAAGGCTGCTTCTGTCTAATTGGTAGAGTCCAATATTGGCTAGGTACAGGGAATTATGCTCGTACAGAAACAACTTTATGCGAGAAGGAAGAAATTTTAACGATTCTTACCGGGATTGTCCAATCCGCCATCAGAAAAATCAGAATTCACTGAGTGTAATCTTTATCATTCAACAATTTACTTTGTTCAAGTGGGATCGATAGGAATACGGTGCCACACGTGCATTATCTCAAAAAACTTATAGCGTCATTATGGCAAGACATTCTCCGGCAGGATGATTTCTACAGTACATCATCAGTACCATTGCTAATGTTCTTAGAGTATTTCGATTAATTACAGTACTGATAGTAGAAGTGTCATCGAGTCGTTTCTTCGAATTCCAATGCTTACAGCATCATGAAGGAAGCATAGGTTAATAAAGAGATCAACAGATTATAAATATTATCACTTTATATTCGCCTATATTACTCTAACATCTTTCATGATATGGAATGATATTATGCACACACTTTGGTCATCTTTCCTTCGTATAGCTGGTAATGTGGACGGCCACGTTATGTTTCGAACATGATAAAAACTCATGCCACCACTCTAAGTTCGACGCATCTGTAGCTCTATGTTTAAATGAGACAATGTGAGCGATATCGTACTATCAATCCTTTCTTTGATGTTTGACTGGCTGCTCAAGTCAACACGTCACCTGTCCCACTACTGAAAACATCTACTCACAAAGTTATCAAGAGAAAGACCATTCGCAATTAGTACGAAAGCAATACGAATGATGATCTGTGGCATTTAATTGAAACCTCACAAAATGCCGTTTATATCTTTCCCCCAAACTTAATTCGACTTAATACAGAAATTGTTTGTTGTTGCTTGAGGTATTACTACTAACATAAACGTTAGCTAAAAATTAATAACATTAAATAAATTGGAGGTGCGTGCTAATAGCACAGGAACTTTGCCGAAAAAGCAAACCCCTTCGCCCTTGAGGTGAATGTATGTATTGAATTATAGTTTTGTAAACCTCAAAATGACCCAAGCCTTGATTTTTATAAGTAATGCTAGTCCGTAATAAGCCACTCCTAAGATTCAAATTCGTGGAAAATATAAGTTAAATTATATATATATATATATATATATATATAACTAGAATTTTTATTTTTGCCGAATTCAATCAACCAATAAAATATCATTTAAAATGAAAATAATATGGATATATTTTTGTCAAGAGATTACGTCATATATATTTAATCTTCGCTCTGAATAGTCATTATTTTGTTATATATTTTCAGTTTCATACTACTCAAAGCAATATTTTTTCTTTTAGGAAATTTTTCAATGTCAGATATAACGAAAAATAATTTTTGCCTTTGCAATTTCATCAAAAGTGAAAGAAAAAAAAAATACTTCTTGGGAGGTACCTGCAAACAGCTGAAAACAAGAGGAAATCAGTTCTCATGGGTACCCGTCAGCCCGTGTCGAAATGATCTTCTTTCATAATATAGTGTCATATATTTATTAGACCTACTGCCACGCTCGTCAGTAGGTATGATAAATATAAGATTTCAAGGTAAATGGTAATTCCGCAATGCTTTCGTCTCTAAGTCAAAAATAAAATTTACCAATGAAAACAACACATTAAAATACTACTTAGCGTTTTATTTTAATGCGTTTATTTAATAAGAAAGAAAGAAAGTCTGAATGCGGCTATAAACAAAAATATTTTTTGCAAATTTTTTTGTTTATAGCCGCAAATCGTAAATCTGTTGAATAGTAAAATATTTTTGGTTTTAAATTCTTGGGAGGTTTTTTTCTTATTTATAAAAATTATTAATGTAAATATAATAAATGCGCATAAGATCTGGTTATGATTTATAATAAAAAGTTAAAAAAATATTAACAGAAGTTCGATTTGTTTATCACTCTATGATAATTATTTTACATGAAGGTAATCAAATTGCTATTTTAATTGAAAATAGATTCGAAACCGTTACCAACATCTGCTCTCGAGGTACGAACCCACAAAACGTTGAATGTAAACCCAGACAGATCGAAAAATATATTGTATCAAACAATACCCATATTTTTCACTTAAGGCTTGATCCTAAAGCGGTCAGATTGAAAAGGGAAAATGTGACAACTAAAAGTTACAGAAAAAAGTTTCGGATTTTGACAAAGGATGTATTTTAATTAGGTTAAGGAAGCTAACAAACTGTAAGCAACTTTAGTTACTTAGGATAAGAAATAAATACTGTTAACGATATATTGCCTGAGATCTGTGGTAGAGTCACGGCTGACAACCCATGTTTTTTCGGGCTTAAAATTACCTGAAGTCTAACTTCATCAGCAGAATAACGAAGATTCTAATTTGCAAAAGCTTAATCAGACCCGTTCTCACCTACTCCGCGGCAATGACAGAAAAGGTTAAAGATACCTTATCTTTTTTAGAAAGAAAAATCTTGAGAATCATTTTCGGTGGTATAAAATGTAACGACATCTGGAGAAGAAGAACTAACTCTGAACTTTACAAGTTGTTTGGAGAACCAGATTATAGTCAACTATATAACGATTCAGAGAATAAAATGGGTAGGCCACCTGTGCAGGATGGATGAAAACCGTGCATCAAAAAAGATCTTTTCGGCCAGTCCATTCGGCACCCGAAAAAGAGGGAGGCCTAAACTTAGATGGCTCGACTGAGTTGAAAAAGGACTTGAAAACTTGAAAAATTACGAACTGGAGGTTTCGGGCCATAGATAGGAGATCCTGGAATTCGATACTGCAGAAGGCAAGAGCCCACCCTGGGCTGTCAAGCCACTGAAGAAGAAGAAGAAGGAAGCTAACACTTTGATGATCCAAAAATACTCCAATATTCGAATTTTGACCCTATCTGGGGAACAACAGAATCTAATGAATAATTTTTTTCTAAACTTAGATGTCTTCTGCTACGAAATTAATAATATCCATCTTGTAGTAAAGCACTGATTAAGAGTGAATTAAATTTCAGAGACAGATTACAATGTGCAGGAATCTGCAAGTAATGGTCATCTGAAAAAAATGTATTATTTGACTTATTCTTTAGGTCTGAATAGGAAATCTGAAATTTAATAGCTGGTATCATAATATTATTTATTCATGGAATAATTAAAGTTTAACAGACTTTCAATAATAGATTTTTTTTGATTTACATAATTCTTCTGGTAAATATTTGAACCGCTTGATTTGACTTTTTTGAAATTTGCTACGTCGGCATCCATCAAATTAGCGATTCCCTCCTTAACATTCACATTTAAATGTTATTGCATGGTATAAAGTGGTATCCGTGACAATTTATTGGATACGATGATTCGCTAAATTTTTATTTACATTTGGAATCGCAAGAAAAATTCCAAACTATTACTTGATATAATTTAGGATTTGTGTTGCAGTTTCTCTAGAGCAGTATTTTCCAATTCGTATGGGCTGAGAAAGAAGCTTAATGGTTAGTGCCATGGTCTTTAGTTTGTAAGTTCATTGGTTCAATCCTTACTTCACTAACGACTGTTTGTGATGTTCTTGAGTTCTATTTAATTTGTAGATATTAGGTGAATGAGTCTCCGAATGCAGAAAATGACCATAGAGTGAGAAGCAAGCTAAAACAATCTAAACCCAATCTGTCTAGTGGTTAGCGTATCTAACTACGGGTGGGGAGGACCTGGGTTCGAATCCTGGCTTGGGCATGGATGTACTTTCTCTGTGTTTCCTTGTCCTTTCCTGAGATGATGGATGAATGTGGCCCGCTCTATAAACGGGTTTGTGGTGGTGTGACGTGGGTAATGCTACTCGTCTCCGTGGCTTGGTTCACAGGTGAATGAGTAGCAGTTTCCGGCTTTGTTGTGGCGAAGGGTTGATCACCTAAGTGCCCACCGTTGGATAAAAAAAATAATAATTAAAAAAAAAAAACCCAATATATATATCATGACCCTTGGTATGCCTAATGGGATGATTTTAAACATTTCGTAAATAAAAGTTTGCATCAAAAGCCATATTTTTATAAAATAAATTAACTTTTGAAATTGTATTTAGCTGACATTGTTTAATTGTAATACAAATAAAGATATCTCTATTTCAAAATAGAAATAACTGTTTATAGTAAAGAAGTGAGGGAAAAAAAGTTATCAGTGAGAGCAACTGTACGTATCATTTTCTTAATGCGCGCCTCATCATTTTTCTTTATTTTCTCTCTGAAGAAACTGAATAAATTGATTGATAGCCATCTAAACAACTCTCGAGAAGACGGCTCAAAAAAATAAACAATCTCAATAAATTTTGATAATCAGAGTTCTTAAATGGTTCATAAAAAAATCAGTGCATCGCGAATTAGAAATGGCAATTTTGAAAAATAAGTTAGTTATCTGGGAACCTGTGAAGTTTTTGGTCAACACTGATAATGAATTTATTTACGTCTGAAAACTTATATAAATTTTGATGGCAAATAAAATTATTTTACATTTTTTAAGAAGAGTAATAATTAAAAAAATTACTTAGACAGCAATTCGAAAAACAACTCTATACAGTGTCATTTATTTTTTAGAAAAAATATTATTTGCTAAAACTTCTTAAAGCAAATTAATAAGCAACTTATGATGAAATTTATAACAAGCTGAGTTTTCCTACCGACTCCAAAAAGATAATCACCAACTAGACTTTTACTATCACGCTTTTAAATGTTTCACCTACTGCAAATTCTTTAATCTGTCAAAATGCTTATGTTTTGAAAAGATAAATTATGATTATTATTTCTTAAAAATATCGATACAGTGAGATTGGCTTCTGTAAAATATAAGAGTTAACTAATAAATAAATAAATAATATATATATTAAAAACAAAACTCGATTTTTTGCTTATTGTTCATACCAAAAGTTTTTCTTTTTGGTATGAACAATAAGTGAAAAATCGAGTAAATTTTCTGAGGAATAAGAATTTGATTTAACGATGTAAAGAATTTACGCAGACAAATAAAATATAGAAAATTTAAATAAAATAACAATAATAATCTGGTATTTTAAATTTTTATATTCTTTTTAAAAACTAGACAAATGTTTTAAGGTATTCCACTTTTTTTATTTCCTTTTATTTTTTCCACTTTCTTATTATTAAATTATAATTAAATTACCATAATATAATATGTCTATGATCTAATAAGAATAAACCTAACTTATAAAGATAATATTTTCCCAATTTGTACAAAATAAATAACGAAATTTTGTTAATAATATAAAGTATAATTTATATTATAATAAAATAAGTTAAAAATATAAAGTATAATAAAAAATAATGTCCTATATTTTCGTTATTTAAAATAATAAATTACGAAAGTAAATGACAAAAATGTAAAAAATAATGAAATAAATAACGTGCTGCATCAGATTTAAACAATATTAAATGTATCGCATAGCTATATAGAAAATTATTTAATTGTTAACTACCTGAATACACCCGTTTCGCTGCATTCCGTTGAAATAATTTTATAACTGATTTAATAAATTTATAGTTGACAAAGACTGACTCAACACTGTTCATTTAGTTAAGATTTTAACAAACAAAAACATGCTTCTAGATTTCGGGAATCATGTGTAGTTACGAAATGAAAAACAAACAAGAAATTAATGCAATGAAAACAGAATAAAACATGCATTAGATATTTCTTGTACATAAGTATACCGAAATAAAGTCAAATCCAAGGAAAAAAATTACTTCTGACTAAATTTGTAAATTTAAACGTAAAATTCCATAGTTTATTAATTAAAAATGTATTCTTCATAAAACATATTTAAACCTCTCTATTAAAGAAATTAACAGAAATGAGAAATACTAAATTAATTCAGTGAAAATGCCAAAATTTAAAGTATTATTATTATTAGAGTTATGAATCGTTATTTCCAACATGGAAATGCTGTCTCACATATATATTATATAAAGATAAATTGAATAGCGTAGAAGAAAGAAGCATAGAAGGATAAAACTATATCTTAGGGTGCCCCCTTGGCAAATATGGTGATTTTTGTTTGGCTATCGATTTTATTGGCGATTTTTTTTTTTTTTTTTTTTTTTTTTTTTTTTTTTTTGCACAGAACAATCAGTTGCTCTGTTGAAATCAGAATACGATTGGGTTTTGCCCAGCTTGGCGATCAATCGCGATCACAACTTGACGAGAATTAAAGGGGCACCCTAAAGTATAGTCTAACCGAAATCTCTGTCTCAGAAATTATTAAATATTGAAATCAGGACATTTTTTCCTCCGCATTACAATGCATTTCAGAGAAGTGATATATTTGAGAAAAGCGAAATCTCATTCACAACAGAAGGCAAAAACAACACATTTTTAAACACCAAAAAAATAATAAATATAGTTAAATTTTTTTAAAAAATCAATTATATAAGAAAGCAGAAAAAAAGGAGAATTCAATTCTGTAAATATTCATTCCCAGTTTCCAGCAGTAACGAATAAAAGACAATTTTTAAAAGAAATACACTTTTTATTGAAACGAAAAAAGTTTAAGACTGGAGACACCGTGATACAAGCAACTTTATATTGTTTACCAATTGTCATTAATCATGTTTCAAACTTATTACAAATGCTGTAATCATAAGCTCAAAATGTTATTTATTCATTTATATAAAATATAATGTTATTTATTCATCTTTCGGTTTCAAATAACTGAAAAACCACTGAACAAATTATTGGTTTAATAAATCATTTATCATTTAGAAAAAATTATACTATCAAAATCATATTTTATAGTTTAATATAATGTTATTTATATATTTAAAAAATCAAACTATAATGCAGCCAAATAAGTAACAAATTAATTAACGTTATCAGCTTTTAAATAATCAGTATTTAAACTTAAAGATCTGGAAGCCATTAATGTACATTTAACGGCTATTTTAGGCACATTTAATAGCTTCAGCATTTTACCAACGCAAAATGTGGAAAATTCTTAATTCCACATATTAATGATTTTTCAGCTTTAGTTGATAACACACACACACACACCTTTTTTACACTCATCAAAAAAATACATTTATAGCCATATCACAATTCTAATTATATTAGTTTGGGGGAAAAGTAATCCATTATTTTTTCGGTAGACGTCTGTAGTGATCGATATCTCGTGAGGTATCTATCAAACAATTTCAGATTTATGCTCGTTGGAAAGGTGACATTTGACACTAAAATATTCTCTTGCAGTTTTTTGTTTGATTCATTCAGTTACGAGTACAAAGTTTCAAAAAAAGAAGACAACAAACAGAAAATTCGATACATTTTAGTTTTTCTTTTAAAATGGCGAAAATGCTAACCAGGTGGCTAAAATTGTGAAAGGTGTTTATCGTCCTATATAAGACTGTAACAACCAGTTACGTACAATTTTTGTTTCGTCGATTCCGTTCGGGCATTTTTGATGTTAGAGATGGACCTCGCATGTAGATACAGCATCGTCGAAAATGTCTGTAAAATATCAAAAATGGTCGAAGTTCACCGCAAGTCAGCAGTAGTAACGCGCAAGACCTAAAAATCTACATGAAAGCTGTTTTAAACCTTTTTACAAAGCGAAGCCAAAAGAAGTTACATAAAGTTCACGTGAAAATAATGGATTTCTTTTTCCCCAACCTAATATTATAGAAATTCAAGTTATATAAAAGTACTAGTTATAAATGTGTGAATGTATCTTTAGTCAATGGTACCACAGTAATTAATAATTTAATAAGCTTTTAAAATATAACACGGAAAAGATTTACTGTTTTTTTAAAATTTATAATTTGATACACAAAATACTTATACATCAGAAAATTTTATTTAATTTTATACAAAAAAAGTCAAAATTTTACCAAAATCTTTTCATCTTGCAAAAATATTACGATTAAAAATGCAGAACATCACAACTGATTTCAGAAATCGTCAAACAATCGCCAATTAAATTCTCTCAGCATTAAAAATATTTAAACTGAGAGGGTATTTTTGGAATATATGACAAATTAACAATAGGCAGACTTCGCTATTTGCAATTACAATATTCCTGATAATTTGAAATCATAAATAATTCTCAGGGTATTTTGTTGAGCGCTTCGGGAACAAATAAATCGACACCTGTTGCTGATTTTCAGGTGTGACTTCCGGCGGTAATGATTTCCGCAACCTCGCAAATCCTTAACTGGGAAAGAACCCCCGAAGTGCGTTTTCTTGGTATCAACCATCCCACCCAAAGAGAATCGAAACAAAGGAAGCACAGAGCACTTTGTGTTATGATTCACAGATCCTCTCTTTCCTCGCTCCGCGTGAGTTGCCGAAAAAACATTCCAAACGCTGCAATTTGCCACCTAGGAAGACGTGGGGGAAGGTATTTGCATAAAATCCGGTGGGTGGCCGCTGCAAACATCCCTGCGGGAAGCAGAAGACAATTCGGAATTGTGTTCCATCTTTCTGAAGAATCGGAATGTGGATTCCAATCCATGAACTCGCTTACATTTTTGAATGTACACTCGTGTGATTCTTATTTCAGAACCAATGAGCAATAAAAGAACTTAATAAGATGTCTCCACACATTTAATGTATTTTTTTAAATATCAACAGCACTGTTTTTCACTACATTCTGGTTTTAAATTTCTATACAAGTTTTGAAATAACATTAAAACTATTGTTAAAATAATGAAATTTATTTTATTATTATATTTATTTTAATACATTAGAAAAGAAGAAAATGTAAGGTAAAATGTATTCTTTTTTACATCAACAACACTGTTTATCACTACATTCTGATTTTGAATTTCTTTACAAATTTTGAAATAACAGGAAAATTATTGTTAAAATA
>JAPDSC010008063.1:0-32220 GCA_026290005.1 Latrodectus geometricus | reverse complement strand
TTTTTTTTTTTTTTTTTTTTTTTTTTTTTTTTTTTTTTTTTTTCACTACATTCTGGTTTTGAATTTCTTTACAAATTTTAAAATAACAGGAAAACTACTGTTAAAATAATGAAATTTATTTTATTGTTATTTGTTCATTAATTTTAATTAATTAGAAAAGAAGAAAATGTAAGGTAAATGTTGCTCTTTCTTTGATTTTGCTACACACGAATCAAATTTATTTCATAACAGTAAAATAAATTAAAAGTAGACATAATTTGGGTATTATTAACAGTTCTTGATTAAGTTTCTATTATTTGGAAGCTATTGTCATAAGAGATAAAAATAACACAGAAAACTTACTGCATATGTGTACTAAAAATCCTTAATTTATAATTATTTAAAAGCAGTAGTTATGAAAAATAAATATGATAGCTTCATAAATCACCATAAAATCTTCTAAAACATAAAAGCAGATAAAAGAAACATTTCTTACTTAAAAGACTTATGTGCTGTTTCATTGAAGTCACATGACGAAAATGCCCAATGATTTATTATTTTTCGTAGTTATAAACCCAAACAAAATATCACTAACTTCTGGTTAACTGCAACATTAAACGCGTAGTCCATACTTGCACAACACTAGGCTCGAAATTCACAATCCATTGCTAGATTGGATCAACTTAGAGAATACATGGAGGCCAAAAATTCATCCAAAGGGTAGCTACTGATTTTGCCATCATCCACATTAAACTCGAAGCTGAAATTTCTATCATTTGATCTTTGTATAACTTGTTATCAGCCAAACAAATTTGTCAATGATATCTGATCCGCTTTGGTGCTACATTTTAGTTAGTCTCAGAGTGTATATCCGTGGTTTCATTCATAATGTTTTAGTATAATGCGAAAATCCTACATTTAATTAATAATAAATTAATATTTAACTACTTTTTTTCAAATTCGGACTGTTTAGATATTTATATGAATGTATAAAATTAAATTAAATTAATGGTGTTAGATGAAATTATTGTTTTAATTTTATCGAAAATACCATACCTGTTTCATTAAAAATTGAATTTGTTTTTAAAATACATGTTATTTTTCAGTTCGTTACTTGAAATTTTTTGAAATTATTTTCTGTGATGATTCATAAAGTATTCGTCTAAAAGGAAGATAAGGGATTTTTTTTTGCATAGAAAGAAATTTAAGAAAATTTTGATCGCATATTTTTTATAATAATGTTGCACTTTTAAAATTTCCATTGCTAGAATTCATAGCTGTTTTGAATTTCACAATTTATTACTTGTAATCAGAATTTTTATTATGTACGTGAGGAAGAATGTGCATTAATAAATCCAGGCAAAAAAATCCACTCAATTATTTCAAATCATTTAAAAAAAAAAACTAAGCAATTTATTTTTCTTTTTGCAAGCAAAAAATGAACTAGTGACATATAATGACAGCATTTTGGTGAATAGCTGTTGAAGTGTTTTATAAATTTATTTGAACATTAATGTATTTTATTGGACTTCTTTTTTTCTTTTACTTGGATAGTTCTTTTAATTGTTTTCATTTTTTGAATAATACATGATGGGCAAAAAAAATTTGCATTGATAAAAAGTTTGAAAACAAAGTACTTACGGAAGATCCTTGAAAATAATTTGCATAATAAATAAACACTAATATTAATCTGCTATAATTCATTTATAATTTATTTATTACTATTAAATGGATAATTATAACACTATCCATCACTAGAGCATGGGCAACTTTTGATTTTTGAAATTCAAGGACAATTTTAAAAAGTAATAATTTAATATAGAAAAAATAAAATAGTAATAACAGCTTTTGTGATAAACTAAGGTTTTTAAAATTATGTTTCCGAAATTTTAAGAGGGGTTGAAATAGTTTCCTAAAGCATCAATGTACTTCTGTAAGCAAGTTTTCCAAACATGAAATGCCGCATGCTAATTATTTATTGAAAGTCATGAAATAATTGTATTCATAACGCAATCAATTTCATCTTACAAAAGAAAATAATTTCACGTAAATAACTTTTTAAGCATAAAAATTGTTAAAAAAAATCACGCATAGCTAGATCTGCCAAGGTCCAAGATTTGTTAATTTCAGTAAATGAGAAAATGCATTATCATGGGCTTCAGCATGTCCTCCTACATTCTTTTTTGAAGACTTTGTGGAAGACATTTAGTAATGTGCCAATTAGCAGCTATGACTGTTATCTGCCTTTCCAGGCTATATGACATGTTATTGTTACAGTCAATATATATATATATATATATATATATATATATATAAGAAAATTCAGTTGATGTAATTGCGATTCATAGAAGTACGAAGTGGGAGGTATCAAGCCAGGTGTAAAATCTTTTTGGAATGGGATTTGACACATACTAGTAAGAAACACGCTGGATTAGATCCTGATAATATCGATCAATCACTTTACAGCGACAGAATTGCAGTGAGTATAAAATTTCGTTATTCACGTCGTCCCTCATTGCAAATTTCTTCATTCAATCGAAAATCTTACATAAAAAGCTGCAATGTTTTTTCTACGAATTTCGCTTGTAAGCTGGGGAATTCGCACGTGGGAGGATTACTTTCTAAGAAAATGAGCGGTATAACATCCCCAGTTGTTGTATAGAATAATGGCGCTAAACGGTCCAGCGATTCGTCTACGAATGGTTGCCAGCAATAAAACTTCATTTATAATTCCTGTTTTCTTGAAAAGCATTTGCTTTTCTAAAGCTGTTTATTGTGGCGATTACTAATATTTTAAATTTTTTTTGTTCCATATTTTACTATTTTTTAATACATAACTGACTTTTTAAACAGCGCGTTGATTGAGATAGAATGAAATGATTTGGAAGTAGATCTCTGTTTATAATGCCAACAATAATCTAGAAAGCCAGACGGATAAAAATAATGAATTAATTTAGATGAAAAATCGCTTTCAATTTTGTCTTTGTGTTGATAGCAAAATGTCGAAGACAACTCTTGAAATTTCAAAGAAGGTAGTGATAGCATTAATAATGTCAACCGCGTAAATTGCCTTTCAGGAATATATTTTCTTATTAGTGTGCCACATTTAAGAGTCACCAGGAATACTCTCAACCACCTACCCTGAAAGACTTGCAATGAGAAGCGTAGAATCGTTGTTCACATAACTCCTGAAATTTCAGAGTAAGGTATTGACAGCAAAATGGCCTAAGGCATTAATGTCAAATGCGTAAATTGCCTTTCGAGAATATATTTCTTTATTAGTGTGCCACATTTAAGAGTCATCAGGAAAACTCTGAAGCACCTACCTTGAAAGACTTGCAATGGGAAGCGTAAAATTCCTCTACTGTTGTTCAGCAGTGTCTATGATTGAACCCAGGCCTTATACTTTAAAGAGCGTTGTCCCACGACTAGACTAGGCTGAGACCTCCATCGCAAGCCATATCCTTTTTATTTGTGTTGTGTTTATCATGAGCTTAATATGGTTTTCTACAAATTGCTCATATTCATCTAATTGACAGTTATAGATTACCGTTAATATAAATAATCAAAGGAAAGATGTTGCGCTTTCAGATATATGTCTGTCAGGGTATGGATTTGAGAATGTTCGGTACATATACGTGAATGCGGACCACTGCTTGCGACAAGAATTCTAGAAAGCAAAATAGGCAGTGGATGATTATAAATACTTTTAAACTGCCCAACTTGGAATGATAAGTTTTGGTTTTTCTTCGTAAGCGGCATTTTAATTAACATAATACAAATATGAGTTATAATATTGGGAATTATTTGTAAAAGTGTGACTGTTCTGAAATCTAAATAACAACTATGAAGAACAACAATGTCACAACTTCTCTTATATTATTTACAACTGGATTTAATTTTTCTCTCCATTTCTTTTGCCGTGCTAAACTTTTGTGAAATTTTTTTATTTCTATTAAATAAAAGTAATCAATAGCTCCTATCCATTTTTGCACGTTCATGTCTACATCAGCTTACTACATAATATTATTACATTTTACAATGATTGATTTGGGTTTGCTGAGACCCGTTTGTAATAAGAGGTACTGTTTTTCTCAAATGACCATCTGTTTTCATGTGATATTAAAGTTATGAAAAACCAATGCAGGAAATATAATTTGTGAGGTTTTAAGTAAACCTAACTAAAGCTACACAATAAACAATTGTTGACTATATGAGATGGATTCAAAATCAGTGATTTGTAGTGCTTAATCCTAAACAACAGACACAAATTTTACTCCTAAATTTTCTTTCAATTCACACGCACAATCTCGTATGATTTGGTCGTCGCTTTACTATAACATTTTGCATATAAGGGCTAACAATATCTGTACCTATAAATTTAATTGGATTTCAAGCTAATGCAATGAGTAATGTCTGAGATTGTAATCGAACTCACGAACTTTAAAATGATGCTAGGTAAACATTCAGCTGCCAACTCAGCTTTACACAGCATTCAGAGAAATTAAAGACTTGTTAGCGTAATCGTAATAAACATGTCAGTCTTTGATTACATTAATGGCTGTCCTGTTACATTTAATGTTGTTGAGCAGCTGTAAAGTAGTTCTTGGACAGTCACAAAGTATATAATTGGGGAAAGAAAGACTTTTGTGTCTTTAAAGAAGAAAATGTAGACAATCTCCAGATGTAAGTATGCTAAAAACTGTCAAGATTTTAGCATGCATTTTGTGGTTATTAATTATGACATATGGCGAAACCAAGCCCACCTGTCAGGGCCTGGGCGAATGAGGATAGAATGAGCGTCTTCCATTTTTTTAACAGAGCAACCCCTACTAGGGTGAAGGTACAACTTTGACCCATAGAGGACAGCACCATCTGGGTCTTCCAGTCTAAAGATTGGAAGCCAGAGAAGACCCAAGACTGGATCCTAACATTCCCAGAGGTATTAATTTGGAATGGGAACATGGAGGACATTGGGACCACTACATATTTTGCATGCCCCAGTCCCCATTAGTGAACATGACATATTTTTGGAAAAGTCGGAATTCGAACTCACTACCTTCTGGTAACCAGAACGATGTCCTAACCAACCAGTCCACCACAACCCAGTACCCATTTTGGTCTATTTAACTCTACCTTGGAGCAATTCAGGAAGTTTCATTCAATAACATGGTTTTATCAATAATATATGGTAAGCTCAAAAGATTCTTTTAACTAAGAAGGAATCCTTTTCTGAAGAGAAACAAAATATGTGTGTATGCAATCCCATATTTTTTCTATAAACTTTTATGTAATTAAAATAGAGGAAATGTTAGTAATCACTTGCACCTTGGTTATATAACATGATCGCCTCCATTTGATGGAAGCTTGGAATATCTACATCTTGTTCCAAAAATGAGCATTTTTATGAAACCTGTTACTACAGGGACGCGTTAAGTAGGTTGTTATCGAAATGTCCTCCAAGTGAAATGATAGATTTTAGGGTGGCAAGTCAAGTCCTGCCCCCCTCTGCTCAATCCTACTCCTAAATCACGAAGACTCCCGTCCGTAACTGATAGACCCCAAATCTTCCAGTAATTGGAAGACCCCAAATCTTGACTAGGTACAGGGTTTAATAAAAACCTTGTTACCTAGAAGAAAACTCCACCATGTATAAGACTTTCTTTTTGCAAGGTCTTTTAATTCCAAAATAATACTAATTTAATTTTAACCGTGAATGAGATTTTTTACGATATTATTATAGCAAATATTTCTTACCGCTTTTCCCCTTATTAAATTGGACACATAATATAAATTTGCGTATATCTCAACATTTGCTCTGTTTCCTGCCCTTGAAATTGGACAATTACCGAAATCAAATGTTTCTATTTAAATATATTACTTTTTTTAAGTTAACTGGAGAATTAATTTATTTAAATTCACTGTTTCTTAATGAAAAGGCAGCAAAATGTACATCATATGTGTTGTCAAATTTAAAATATATGAGCAAAACCTTAATATTGGTTGCCCACCTTGTTTAGTGGTCAGCGTGCTTGACTGTCGATAGGGAGGTCGTGGATTCGAATTACGGTTCGGGCATGGATGTGCTTTCTCTTTCTCCTATCTTTGTACTTTCCTTGTATGAATGGTTGCCTACCTTATAAACGGGTACCTATGGTATGTGTGCACTGAAGAAGTCGGACTCCAGACCAAATTGTGGTTCAGTTCAAAAAGCGGACCAGCGCACCCCATATTGACAGCCTAACTGGAATTTGCAAAAAAAAAAAAAAAAAAAAAAAAAAAAAAAAAAAAAAAAAAACCCACCTTAGTATTGAAATATTATGGGAAATTATAAATAATAAAGATATTATGTATTTATTTTTTAATTTATTCATTTTACTTATTTTATGCAAAAATAAAATTCATATTTATATATATAAATGAAAAAGATTTTTACTAAGAAAAATTTTTATCTACTTGTATTTTTGTTTTTTTTTATTTTATATTGTTTTTTTTTTTATATTTTCATTCGCTTATTTACTCTAATAGAAATATAAAATAAAAATACCTTGATTAGAATCAAATTTAAACAGATTTAAATATCTTCTATAATAACACACAACTAATATTAATAACAGTGTAAATGCGAAACGCGAGAAATCAAATATTGAACAAGAAAAATTCTTATTCCAAAACTGAAAGAAAATCCCATCGACTTCTCTGATTACGAAAGGAAGAAAAAAGAAAAAGAAATCAAGTAAAAACTTAAAAACTGCTGGGAGGATTCTTTATTACACAAATCAATAATAAGAGAATAATAATAATGATTATAGAGTTACAAGAGCGGAAACTTCAGCCAAAAATGTTCTTTTTCAATGATACCTACCGTGACACTAATTTCTATGGCAGCCCTTGGAAGTTGGCGATATTCCGCCAAATTCTCGACTGACTTACTCGGAAACGAAGCTGATTATTAATGAAAGAACAATATGTTAAGGTTATTTTTCTCGGTATTCTTACTATAAAATTTACAAGTAATAATTATGATTTTTTTAATTGGGTAGTTACTCTCACTGAATACATGTAAATAAGACTTTATTTTTGAACACACCTCACATAATGAACCTGCAAAGTAGACATTTGAATGTTTTAATACAGTAGAATAATTAAAATTAAAAAGGGTTGTGAATGACAGGACAGTAATATAATAGCAATATGTGACTGCAACCTTTTTCACTATAGTTTTAGACACTGTATGCAACAAAAAGATGCCGGAGACAGCTTTTCGATATGAAAGATCTCAGGTTCGATCTTAACCACCGTTTTGCTGTTTCTGAAGTCCAAGGATATTTTACTATGGACGTAGACTTCCCAGGGACATTTGGAAATCAAATTCCAAACGCCATTTCACCAAACATTCATTGTGGTCTCCAAACGCCACAATAGTTTTCTTATTTCTAAAACCCAAAGATGTTTTTCGATGGAAGAAGGCTTTCAAGACGTATTTCGAAATCAAACTCCAAACTCCATTTGGATAATAACTAAAAAAAAATCAAATCAGAAGCAGACGATTTTTAAAATAAACTATAAATCCAGATATTATAAAAACTATTTATTTAATATAAACTATAAGTTTAAAATAAAAGATTGTAGACGATTTTAAAAATAAATATTAGAGTTCATATACATGTTGGACAAATGTGAGAAAATTCTTAAATATTTCCATAGATATAGGAGAAAAATTCGCAATCCAAGAAGGAAGGGAGAATCAGCTGAATAGATTTTATATCCGTATAGGTAAATTTAGTGCAAAATCACAAAAAGAGAAAATATAAGAAAAATAGCTTGCAAAAATTAACCTTTTGGGGAAGGGGGAAAAAAACAGTGCCTTTAAAATATATGTCTCAATAAATATAATTTCACTGTAAGCAATTTTCTATGAAATTAATTAATTCACATGCACAAGGTTTCAATGTCCTTTTATAAATCAAAATTCAAAAGTTTTATTTAATGCATGCCTTTTAAAATAAGATTCAATCACATATATGAAATATCATGACTAAGACTAGAAATTACTAAGAAATTAAGTAAAATAAGAAATAGAAGAATAAAAGCTGTTGAAAAATTATTAAATACTGGAATATTAAAAAATTATTAACAATGCATATTATCGAATACTAAGAAATAAATATTAAGAAATGATTAAATTTTGAAAAATATTAAATGCTAAGTTATAAAATTATTAGAATGGCAATTACGAGAAGAAACTATTATATAACATTAACTATACTAAATATTAAATACTTATAAATTAATATTATATACCAAAAATGATTATTATTATTAAAAATTTTCTGTTAAAATGAAAAGAATTAAATAATAATAAGTCAAAAGTATTAAATAATAATAAATCAAAAGAATTAAATAATAATAAATCAAAAGTGCATCATGTTATCTTAACAAATAGTCCAGGTTCTGTCAAATTGAGCTCACAAGTAAGAATCGGTTACAAAACTTAATTTCAATTGTGTTATTCATAAAACTGCTTCGTTAAAGAATAACAAGTTACATTTTACAAAAATATAAATCACGTATAATATTTTTTATTATACACAATACATTCCTATTTTTTAGCCATCTTTTCCAAATGCATTCCTTTCATTCAAGAGTAAAAAAGGGAATGTGTATTTGGAAATATTTTCTTTATTCCTTTATTTTTGATACATAGGGAATGTGGATTCAAAATATGAAAATATAACGAGAGATAAATATTGTGTCAGAACTTTTTTCTCTACGTTGTTACATTTTTTTCAAAACATAATTGTTATTTGCATCACTTAACCAGCAAAATTAGTTTGCAAAAAATAAGTGACATAAAAAAATTATTATATATGGGAGATGTAGTGTAATCATGGTGCATTGAAATGTTATTTCTTAAAAGGAATAAATTAAAATGTGTTCTTTTCAAATTAAAACAGTTTCCTTGCAATAATGAAAATGTTCATTAGGAATTGAAAAATATAGAAGATTCTATACAAAAAATTTCGAACTATGTTCTAATAATAAAAGAGTACACATTCTAGTAAAAGTAATATATAACATTTTATAACTTAGAATCAAGTAATGTTTTTTAATATATTAAAAGGCTAAAAGTCACCAGACTTCCTCTCTTGTTTTGTGTAAACTTCCAACATAAACCAATACAATAAAGTTTACCCAATTAGAGAATAGTATGAAGACGTCGAAGACTTCTAATGATTATGAGGACATTTTAGAGAAGAACACGTTTCCAATATTTTGACAATAATTTGGAATAAGTCCTCTTCTATTTGAACAAGATAATGTTTCTGTACATTCAGCGTGTACCATTGTATGATATAACAATAATTTATTGGCAGTGTTTGCACTGCCAGCAATAGTGAAAACGATTCTTGTAATAATGAATACGTTCATTTGGTACTGAAAAACGTACAAGATTCTGAACAAAATTTCGAACCATGTACAAGAATATTAAAGGTACAAATTCTAGAAAAAGTAAGATATAGCGTTATATAAATCCATGATTTGTACCTTATAAAACAAATTAAGGATGAATTACAATGTCAATTGTGTGTCACAGCCATACGAATAGTTTATCAAACATTAGTTTAATAATTTGCATTTTTTGCTCTTAATTTAATAAATGAAACAATGGAAGTAAAAAAATTTTAATTTCGATATTTCGAAACAATATCTCTTTTGTAAGTAAGTATGAAAGTGGAAATGAGTAAAGTTTACTTTAGGGTACCCCTTGATTTTTTTTTTTTTTTTGGCAATATTATTAACGCCAAGATAGGTGCTAAATTGTTAATAACAAAATCGCAACTCTAAAACCACCTTAGTTAAAGCTTTAAAAATACCAGGGTTACCAGAATTTAAATTTTATCACCAATTTTTTTTTTTTTTTTTGCGAAACCAAGGGATACCTTAATCTACACTTTACCACTGAAATTTTTACATCTCCATTTTAAAACATGGTACTGAGCCGTCTTTGAAAAATACATGGGAAGAATTCCAATATAATACTAAAACATATTTAATTATATTGTTACTGAATTACAAAGATCATATGATGTTATATAATTATATACTAAAACTATTATATGCTAAACATACTTTAATTATATACTTACGGAAGTACAGAGGTCATAAAAAGTTACGCAATAATATAATCTCATGGTACATAGACTTAATTTAATTTATAAAAAACAACGGGGAATTTTAATATGCGGCTGAAGTTAATTTTGAAGCATCATCGAAGGTTCCATATGCATTTTTATAATAATAGTTTACTTATTTGTGTAAGAGGATTTAAATTATTAATTAATTAAAGCTTATTACTACTACTTGCTTAAGAATTATTGTTGAAAAAATATTCAATTAATGACTTGGGTTTTGATTTCCTAATTCTGCTGACTGAGACAACCAACTGCTTCGTAATTTTGAATCAAGTTCAAGTAACGAGATCACCATTCAACCTGGTAATTCTTCTGTACCATAAAAACCAGCAAAGGGATATTGAAATTTACGAAGCTCTTAATGTGCATAGGTTTTCTCAACACGAAAGTTTTCGACTAGATCACGTTACGATTTTATTACCAGTGGGGTCTCGAGACGATACCTTTTCCCATCAGGCTACCACAGGAGAAATGCTAGTCATTGGAATGAATGTTGCCAATAATTTTTGCATCCCGCCAATAATATAAAATTTCAGGGCATGACAATTTCTGTTTCTATCAACTCATTACATATGTCCTTTAATTATTAAATTTCACCTATGTATCAAACTTGGTAATCCTTTTTATGGATCAATATAAAATTAACTATTTGTTTTCCTTCAAATAAGAAACTTATATTGGTAATGGGCATGTACAAAACATTTATACTGGTCATTTGATATTTTTACAGAGCAAATTTTAACTCGCCAAATTGTGAGATATTCACAAGGATTCTGCATGAGAAATGATAATAACTGTTTTATCAGCGTGATTGGGTCAGCCAGTCTGCTTAAATATGAAGAAATTATTTAAAAGCATCTGATTTCAGTTAGCCTCATAAATAAATTCACATGCATAATTAAATTCATAAATAAATCATCATAAATAAATTCACATGGATTTTTGTGAGGCCAGGGAAATTTACATTAATGTCCCTACATTGAATCCTTTGTGTTCTTTAGTATTACTGAACTCAAGTTGTCAGATAGGTATGTGGTATTGTATTCTGCTGTGCTTATTTCTTTCTTTTTTAATCCCTACACTCAAATTTTAAATTTCTTATGACCTTTTTAATGTTTAAATTTCGCTTACTTGGAAAAAAAAAACTATTTATTTTAATTATTATTTGTCCCTGAGTATGTCTCGCAATTCATTATATGCGTTACGATTGGTACTAATTCTATATCATGCAATCGTATAACAATAAATACAAAACTAAAACGGTTTTGATATTTTTCATTAAATAAAAAGGTTTTATTTAAATGTGAACTAAAATAATGATAAATTTCAATGCCATTTTAATAAATTATAGTGCTTTTTACTTTCTTTTTTATAAAAATAAATCGTGGTTGAAATAAGTAGTAGTAAGTACGAGTGATCTAAGTTTCTAAGAAGTTCTGGATTTTTCGCATTTGTTGACTAGGGACTGGACTTTGGTAAAGATTCTAAAGAATTCCTAAGGATTCTAAACAAAAACACGTTAAAAATGAAAGACACCAAGCATGCCAGAGCATACAAAGAAATGTGATTACTAATTTCCCTCGTTAACATCCAGAGGAAACTTTCGATTTGTAAAATATATATACATGCAAAGTCGCCAACTCTGCGATAAAAAGCGACAACTGGTGAATCATTTCCCAACTTTGAATTGAAACGTCACACGTGAAAAAGTGAAGGAGGGTGGGCGCAAGGTAAGAGAGAGATAGAATTGAAAAATATCCCCTCGGAGAACATCACTAGAGCAAGACCCAATCCCACAAGTATCTTAATCCGGTCCAAGTAAATCTAGCCTCAGGGCCTTGTGTGGCACGCGGCTACAACTACTTGGGTGGTCGTGTGTGTGTCCCGTGACTCCTTTAGAGTAATTCAACTCAACTCTTCCGAATTCAAATGTTGCGCACGATAGATTCTTTCTCGAGTTTGCAGATATCTTTACCATGCTTTAAAATAAAACAGCTAACAATTAAGATTGCAGTGCGTGCGAATGAGACTGTTTTCGTGTGTATGCAGATCATTACCAATCTCCGTCTATTTTATTGTTATTGTCAATGGTATAAAATATTGTCTCACAGACTATACGATTCGATGGAACTATAAGCTGAAACTAAACCAATGGGAAAATGAGCTCACATGGTAGTTGTCACTTATCGGGACAGATTGAATATTCAAAGAATAATTTTAATGATGTCTTCCACAATCTATTCAGTATTTTAAAAGTTTTACAATGTAATGGAGAGGGAGAAGGTGAAATGCGATTATACATAAAAATGTGCCAAATAACAAATTTTTATACTCTTTAAAAGTGTAGTTTCACACAATTCATTCATTTCAGAGCTGAAGTGAAAATATTTAAAGTAGCTATATTTTGCAAATTAATTGCTGAGCATTTTCTTTCCAAATATCGGTATTAAGCATCATTTTGCCTAAAATGGATCTATAATCGTTGTAAACACTTTAATCTAATGGTAATTCCTGAAATACTAACGGATCACCTGCTGTGAAGATTCCTTATTCTTTATCTACTATCGGTATTTACTAGTTTCTCTAATAAGTATTTAATAAAGATTAATCCGAAATGGTAAGAAGTATCCTATCATAAAAGTGTACCAAGACTCGTAATATGCACTTTAATCTGAAATTCTGGAAATACTAATAAATATTCATAAAGACATTTCTTATAACTTCATTTACTAGCGGTAAATATTATGTATCACTTAATTAAAATACATTTATAAGCGTAACTCACACTCCACCCTAATAGAAGTTCAATACTAGCAGATTACCTGGTATTTTTATTATTGTGCATTTAGTATTATCGATATTTATAAGTACCGCTTAACTATTGTATCTGAATTTAAGATGCAAAATTTAATCTAATAGTATTAGTAGTATCCATTAGTTGATTACTGTTATAGCTATTTCTTTTCACTTTATCTATTTCCGGTGTTTTTAGTATTCCGTAACTAAAATGAACAAGAATCATTGTATTTTTAATATGTTCAAAAATATAAAAAGTCTGATTGATAAAGTATATAATGATATATATACATATAATAACGTATTTCTGTTATCATCATAATGAAATCGTGTTCTACTGATTTTATATACATTTTAATTTCATTCATTAAAAAACAACGCATTTTTGCATCTTAGAAAAACCTATTGGAAACATGTTTACGAAATATTATTGATTTTTAAATTTAACTAAATATTTAAAGGAGTTATTACAATAAACAGCATTATAGTTTATTTCCTCATAAAAGTGTAATTTTGTATATTATATTCAGGAAATTGTATAAATAAAAAAATATTTGTTTATAACGTATAAGTTAATATACTGTGTTTTCATTGATATAATAATCAATAATTGGTAAAAGTATCCCAGAAAAATCGTTCAGACTGACTTATACAGCCAAATATACCAACTATTTTTTTTGCAAGTCCGACTTCTTCAGTGCACACATGCCATAGGTACCCGTTTTAAGGGTAGGCGATCATTCATGCAAGAAAAGGACAGGAGAGAGAGAAAGAGAAAGTGCATTCATGCCCGAACCGGGATTCGAATCCAGGACCTCAATATGTGCAGTCAGGCACACTGACCACTAGACAGGATATGCAGTACCAACAATCGTTAAAATATAATAAAGAAATCATGTTATTTAATATAGGTTAAAAGATGTATTCGGAGGCAATCTCTTCGAATACAATTTATGGTATCTTTTATCTTGCTGTCTTGTTATCATCATGTTTCTTATTTCAAAAATATCGTAGTTTGCAATTGCATAAATATTTCCTGTAGAGTGACAAATTAATGTATACTCATATGAACTTGGCGCTTTAATGATAACATGCCCAAACTAAAAGCTAAATAGTTAGTGCTCTGATTCAACAATCTGTGGATTCAATTCCTACTTCAAGTGTAAATGTTTATAGTATATTATGGTTGAAATCCATTATAATCTGTGAGCCTTGGTGGGAGCTCCTTCGTGTGAGGGTGGGGGGAGATTATAGAACGACCGGTAACCAAACACAACTATTTTTGATCCTTGCATATAATTGAATGCATAAGCCAAATCAATATTCGGCTCTGAAAAATAGGATGCTATTTATATTTCTGGCCGTGGCAACAATAAGTGTTTTTAGGCGATCACTGACGTTTTCAAACGATAATTTGAGGTTTTCAAATCGTTTACTGAGTGGTATCAAATTTAAAATAATTTTGATGTAAATATACATTTGGAAATAATATATAATTTAAAAATGACAAAAACTACAAAAACCTACTAATTGAAAAAAAAAGAAGAAGTTTCTTAAATGTTGACAGGATTATATTCTTATGTAGAGACGGATTAAATTACAAAATAAATCAGCAAATACAAATATATCAGTGTGATCTTCTAAAAAACAAATAAAAATAGCTGTTTTATCACCTATAGCTACAATAAAATGCGTATATTCCTTATTTCTATACAGCATTCTAATACCCGAGGTGTGTGTACCTCGTGGGAATTAGGGAAAATCACTCATAAAATAAGGAAAATTGCTATCTTTAAAAGATGCACATTATATAGATGTTAAATTTTGGGAAAAGAAATTAATACCTATTCGAAAATTACTTATCTTTTATTATTATGAAAAATTATAAGTTATTTAAAATGTAAGAGCTTTTCTTCAAGCTTTCATGCTGCATCAACATAGTTAGGGAAGCATGCTGTAGTAACATCATACTAAATTTCTAGGCATAATGAACATAGCCGCATTTCCGAAAAATTTTAAGCTGCATAGACATTTCCAACATTTTGGTTCTCAGATCCACACAGACATCATAATAACTTCAATTTAAAACTGTTGAATCGAAAACAAGGGAGCTTATTTTTCAGTTACCAGGTTAGCATATAAGAGAGATTAAAAGACTGGCTATTCTAAAATATAGTCATAGATGTTAAATTCTATATAACTCGCTTGCTGCTATACATATATATAAGGTGAATAGAAAGCTTTGCTTGTAATAAATTTTTATGTTCCTGAAGTGTATCACGATGAAAACTATACGTTACAAGGATTTTTTGATAGATATCTCCCAACTTGAATACTATGATAAAAAAGGAAAGTAATTGGTCCTTGTGGTCTAGAGCAGTGCTCCGCAACGTTTTTTTATTCGTGGCACACCAAAAGCTTTTTCTGGTTTTCACGGTACACCAAATTTAATAGGTATAAATATAATAAAACAACACGTATACACATCAGAAAATAATACATTAATTAATATTTTAATTCGTTTTATTTTACATATTTACGGTATTATATGTACATAACATATATAATTAATTACAAAACATACAATAATACAAAAAAATAGGCAAAAAGGGTAATTAATGTGATACTTGAGCTTGTTTCAAGGAACACAAGTATTTTATATTGGGCTCGATATTTGATAGTGCAACTCGAAGTTCTTGATCGAGATTTTTTAAGCAAGACCGCTTATCATTTTTAATTAAAACAAGTGTCGAAAAGATTTGTTCGCATGAATATGTTGTTGAAAAGGGGATTAAAATTGAAATAGCCTGTTTTGAAATTTGAGGATATTCATTCTTAGCCGAAATCCAGAAAACATCCAATGGAACTTCTCCAAAATGTAGTTTTAACGTTCCGTCGTTACTCAGTTCAATAAACTCTTCTTTAAATTTAAGAGAAAATGCATCAACAGATTTTTTTGCATTAGTTGCAAAAGGATTGCGAATCCAATCATATTCTTCACTTTTAATCGAATGAAAATAGTACTCGAATTTATTTTCCAGTGTTGTTAAATGGGATTGGGCCAGATCGATAATTAATTGCCTATTTTCAATTATTGTATTATGAACCCTTTGAAACGGTTGTAAAGAGTTGTTACTTAGTTCATTCTGCCAAAGTTCCAGTTTTTTTTTTAACCCTTGCAATTTATCGGAACAGGTTAATAAGTTTTCATTCGGACCTTGCATTTTTCTATTAAGTTCATTAAGATGGTCGAAAATGTCAGCCATATATGCAAGTTTGGCGATCCAACTGTTATCTTCGAAGTGCTGGCCGAGTTCGGGCATATTTTGATTTAATAAAAACTGATGCACTTCACAGCGAAGTTCAAACAATCTAGCCAACACTTTTCCTCGGGATAACCAACGTACTTCAGTATAAATACTAAAGATTTATGTTCTGAACCCATTTCTTCACAAAGCATTTCGAAAATTCTTGTATTTAAAGCTCTTGATTTAATAAAATTTATAATTTTGATGCATTCATTCATAGTTTTTAAAAGTTGTTCTGGTAAATTCTTCACCATCAATACTTCCCGATGTATGCAGCAATGTGTAAATTGTATTGCCGGATTTTGTTGTTTTACATAGGCAACAAAACCCTTCATGTTACCAGTCATTGCTGCGGCGCCATCAGTACAAATACTCATGCAGTTACTCCATTGTAGATTATGTATTTTGAAGAAATCATCAGTTACTCGAAAAATATCCTCTCCAGTAGTTCGTTCGGAAAGTTTTTTACAAAATAAAAAATTTTCTTTTATGCAATCTTCGTCAACAAAACGTACAATTGCAATTAATTGTGCTTGATTTTTAATATCCGTTGACTCGTCAATTTGAAGAGCAAAATTGTTAGCTGCGATCAATTTCAAAATAAGCGTGTTCAAAATATCTGTTGACATGTCGCCAATACGTCTTTTAATAGTTTCAGCTGACAGTGAAACCTTACTCACTTCCTGAACCTCTTTAGGTCCAAGCATAACTCGCACAATTTCCATACATGCTGGTTTAATAAGTTTTTCTCCAATAGTATGAGGTTTCTTTTCACGAGCTATTAATTTTGCAATGTAATAGCTAGCTTCTAATGCTTTATCGGAAACAGATACGTTCGACATCATAAATTTTTTTTGTTTTAAATTTTGAGCCAAAAACCTTTGAAAATATGATATATCCTTTTTAGCACAATTCGGATGTTTTTAAGTTAGAAGGCGATTTAGTTTACTGGGCACCATTGAGTCGTTTGTTAATTGTTCGTTGCAAATTACACATAATGGTTTCGGAGCCGCTTCATCGCCGCACCAATAAAAGCCATAACGAATGTAGTCTTCGGAGTATTTTCTATTCACAATCTTTCTTTTCTTAGCAATACTGCTTGTGCAAGGTTCATCATCTTCTGCCCGAGAAGTAGATTGTTTTCCAAATAAAAATTTATCCATATTGAAATGGGCACAAAAAAAAATCACGTTAATAACAAACACGAATGGTTAATTTATAAACTTCTGCGATTTAATTTATAGGGGTAAGAAGTGTTCTGGTTGTATGTGTCCAGTAGAAATTCGTATCTAACACTGACAATATTATATTAGGTTCGTTCTAAATACTAAACAACGCTGTCTGCTGACTATTGAATTCTGCGCAATCACTATTTTTCAGGAACAGTCGATATAAACATTGTGCAGGTGGTTAGGAGCGTTTCTATTGGTTGTGATGACATTTTTAGCTAGAGTCGTATTCGCAAATTTAATCTACAGAGTCCATCTTCGATTTACTTCTATTGACATCCATTTCTTCCATTGTGTGAATACATTATAGCAAGTGCTAAACAATTGTTATTTTATTTATGGTTTTGCATTGAAATATAGTAAGTATATACAATTCGTTTTTATAAATTGTAAATTTGTATTAGAGTACATTTCATTAAAATAAATATGTTGTGTAATTTCAAGCGGCGGCCCACCTGTGTTTCAGCGGCGGCACACCGGTGTGCCGTGGCACACCGGTTGCGGAGCACTGGTCTAGAGTATACCAAAATTAAGAAATATATTAACAAAATAAATTCACCGCATAACTTTACGTGCATTTTAGTATTAAAGAAAAGAATTCCTCAAGAAAACGAGCAATGTTTTTTAGAAATGGAATCATATTTTCATGATTGAAACGTTCTTTTTCATTACTTAAGTTTTATTTTTCATCTGCTTTTTTTTTCAGTTGTTCATCATTTCATCATTAATTACTTACAAAAATAAGCATACATAACATTGCCCGTATAAATAGAATCGCATTGGTTTGTCCTTATCAAAACCATTTCATCTGACAGAAGTAATTTTAATATTTACGCGTTAAAACAGAGAAAAGAAACTATAATTTATTAACAAATAGTAAACCAAAAAAAGTAATAGTAAGAAATTAAGCCAAAATTTCTTATCCATAAAAAACAGTTATTTAAAAAGTATATTTAAGTTTATAATTGAATTTATTATTAAATAAATTCACATTTGAATTTATTATTAAATAAATTACAAAAAGGAACCGCAATATTTTTTACTAATCAGGATTCCAATCTGTCAAGATTCGATGTAAAATATAGTATAGAAATTTAGGTATGCAATGATACAATATGAACATCTAAGTATAAAATAATAAATATAAAAGCAGTAATAGAACAATAATATAAATAAAATTTCAATTCAATAATAAAATAAAAAATAATATGAAAATACAATTAAAGTAAGTATCTACATGATCAGCCTCATCAGGAGCTATTGATCACATTAGCACAAAAGTATTTTTCTGCCAATGGCACAAGGCAAGAGTAAAAAAAATGATGCCAAGACATCTTAAAACCATACAAAAACCACCAGAAAATAAAGCGTCATGAAAAAAATCCTATTTCAATCAGCTTTACTTGCTCTCAACGAAATGTCTTTTCAATGAATGCTATGAAACGATGTTGTCATGATGTTGAATATCATTTTGATGATGTTGTTGTGAAACGTCACTCACAGGCCACTCATAGCTTATAGCGTCTACTAATAAAACTTTTCCCTAGTTTTATAAAAGGGGTTCTCCCATTATTCTAGGTACATCTTAGATTTACCCATTATTTTAAGTACCTCTGAGTTGTAGAGATTATTGTTATATAACTTTGAGTTAAGAAGAATTCTTTGACAACACATTGGGAATATTATTAAGTATCAACCTTGTTTTTGACTTCCGCGAGGACTTTTCATTAGTGATATTTATTTTTTGAAAGGGAAGAAATCGCGAGGTTCTTAAATATCTTCTTCGACAGATAATCATTCAGAAAAACAAATGTCTTTGGACTCCTTTCATCTATTTCCTATGCATTTCCCATCGGTTGTATATTAGGATAACCTAAAACACATTTTTTGCTGGTAACAAAAATATTTTTTTCAAAAAATTACAAAATAATAGCAAATATCATCATTTTACTTTTTAAACATTACATTGAAAATGTAGAAAAAACCTCGTACATATTTTATCTCGTTATATAAGAAATAATACATAAATTACAATTTTAAGAATGGGTAAACAATTTCACGCTTTCTTCTTGAAGCGAATAAAGTTCCTGAACAGGTATACATTGCGAGATCAGCAATTTTACATTGAGTTACCAATCAGCATTCATTACAATTTAAATTAAATCTAAATACAATATTCGAAATTTGTAATAAACATAGACACTATTAGGACATTACGAAGAACTTTCAATATAGAATCTTATATAGAGCATTAAGACGAATGTTCTGTATAGAACACTATAAGTAATTAATTAGAGAACAAATTTTGACATGAATCTATTCCGAGTGCGGTACCCAGTACAATACCGAAGAAAAACTCGGCGGAAACATAGACAAGGATTTTATTTTTATAATTTTGTCAATGGAACATCTGGAAGTGAATATCAACAAAGTATATTATAGGAAATATACAGATGATTTTATTCATAGGAGATTAAATATTTAATGTATCTAAGAAAAATAACACATAAATGGAATTTTAAGAATCAAATATTTTTCATTGCGATAGAATGTCATTTGAGAACAGAATGTCATACGTAGAGAACATTCAATTCTCCCTAACTCCAACTCATTTTCTGTCTCCTAAATTATTACGGGGTATTTACTTCTTGAAAATGATGAATGGACGAGAGTAGTAATTACATAATATCACATGAGCGCGTAATAAGTTAATGATGAATAATTCATAAGCTACGATGCCTAAAAATAAAATTAAATCGATAAATAACCTGGCAGAAATGATTATTGCTGACTGATAGCTGAGCAAGTATAAATAAAATAAGCGTTGCTATCAAATTCTGGTCTGGTCCGCCAGATAGCGCTTTGATATACTGAGGTATTTAGCTTCTTGGACGTATCATCATTAACGGATGGGAGTTGATTCATTAATTTTGATGCTACACATTCCATTTCCAGTGTCGACTTTTATTGTTTACCAAACAATCTGATAAAAGGCATTAGTCGTTCCGTGCAACTTTGAATATAGGGATCGTATACAAATTATATTTTCGTGACAACTGAGAAGTTGGAGGTTTGACATTTTCTCAAGCATCCGTATAAACAAAAACAATAAAATAGTACTGCTTAGGACTTTTTAAAATGATTTATTATCTTTAGTTGAGCATGTATATTTGTTTCCATGCACAGCTAAGCATTTATATCGTAATTCCCGGAAAAATGGTCCCAACAACGTAAAAACTGCATTTAAGGAAATTGGATTTGACTCCACGTAGAGGTCAAGCTAACTGCTAGAGACTGTAAGATATATATATAATTATATATCAACCATATAAACTGCTTTCTGGGGGACTTTTTATAGATAATGAGCCATATACATTAGTTTCAAGGGAGGAAACTCGGAAAGCTCTCAATGAACCATCTCAACAGACATGAATGTAGAACGCAGAAACGCAACAACCATATCCTATTAGTATCGCCGTGGCCTAGTGATAGGGCAGGGCTTTTTGGAGTATAATGTACTGTTGAGCAACAGGAAATGAATATTGCACTTCTGCATTTTACATGCAACTCTGTCGAGATGGGTGCTTGGTAAACTTACAGGTTTCCCATCTTGAAACACGTGAATACAACCCTTTATCCATGAAAAGTCCTCCCGATTAAGCGGAAGATCATCAATTGACTTACAACGGTTTTCGGCACTTAGGTTGTATACTACGCAGTGTCTAAACATCCACTTTCCATTGTTTAACAATAGCTGATATCGAATCAGAGACCTTTTGCTTCGAAGAGCACTGTTCTACCACTAGCCTTTAAGAAATCGACATAAAAAAACTCAAAATTGCATAAAACGCCGAACTAAGTTAAGCAGTCAAAAATGGGAAAAACAGGAGATGAACAAAGTTTGGCGTGAATCTCCTGGACAGAAACATGCAAAAAGTATGATTTTCAACTCATCTGAGAAAATTGCATCTGAAATTCTTAGACTCCCAAGATTGAAGACTCAAGCAATTGTAGGCTTCATTACTGAGCACTATTATTTCAGGAAACACCTTCATACAATGGGACTTTTTAAACAGGAACCAATTTGTAGGAAATGCCACGCAAGGGTAGAATCAGCTCATTATATCCTATATGAGTGTGATGCTCTTGCCCTTACAAGATTCACTACTCTAGGTAATCCATATCCTAAAGAGTTACACCTAAACTCCATCGAGGGCCTATCAGACTTTATAAATTTTTTATTAAAAGTTCATATTTGCTGGATCAAATGTATTCGTAACGATTGGAAGAAGAAAACAATACCACTGGTCACACCGAGTGACTGCTCACCATTATAGAATGTATCAACATAAAAAATTATAAACTATATATATTATATATAGGATATATTAGAATTGAAGCTATCAAAGAAAATTCGGTACTTTCTTCTTACCGGCCCCGGATTCAGACATCGCCAAATTCTCGGAATTAGGCGAAAAATTCGAAACATAAGAGTAATCTCAAAAATACTTTCCATGTGGTTAAAATTCAGAATAATTAAAAAATAATAATAATAATAAATAAAAAAATAACAAGTCTTCAAAAAATTAGAAATTTATGAAATGCTACAATTAAGAAATAAGAAAAAACAAACTTTTATTAAAAAGTTAATATTAAAGTAAGGACATGAAACTGCAGCTATCATTTGCTTAAGGTCATGTAAACTTACTGCAAAATTGCATCACTCAAAAACTCTGTTCGCTTCTAAAACGGAGACATATGGATTCTTTCCCTTCATTTAAAATTGTCATGAATATATAATCCCATTAGAGTAGAGAACAGCATGTAGAACTTTAGATCTTCCCTTCTTTTTATACTCTGAAACTATAATTAATTAATAACAATATTTATTTTTTTTCAATTTTGAATATTGCTTCTATTCACTGCAGCGAACATTTTTGCGTTTTTTCCAATACGCCACAAATCAGAAGAGCTTTTCTTCTTCTTCTTCTCTTGAGCTTGTCAGATATGTGGCACCTCTGCATTGTTGCATTTTGTACCATGCTCCAAGCCCAATTTTTTCCTAGTTCCATTGTCTTGGGTCACCTACTTTGTTTATAAAGTCTGATAAGCCCTCAATGGAGTTTAGGTGTAACTCTTTAGGATATGGATTACCTAGAGTAGTGAATCTTGTAAGGGCAAGAGCATCACACTCATACAGGATATGATGAGCTGATTCTACCCCTGCGTGGCATTTCCTACAGATTGGTTCCTGTTTAAAAAGCCCCATTGTATGAAGGTGTTTCCTGAAATGATAGTGCCCAATAATGAAGCCTACAATTGCTTGAGTCTTCAATCTTGGGAGTCTAAGAATTTCAGATACAATTTTCTCAGATGAGTTGAAAATCATGCTTTTTGCATGTTTCAGTTCAGAAGAGTCACGCCAAACTTTGTTCATCTCCTGTTTTTCCCATTTTTGAATGGCCTTTCTTGTAGTCTTCATGTTGATCCCACAAAAGGGTTTCATTCCTATTGGATTAAAAGAGGATCCCTGTTTTGCAAGTTCATCAGCTCTTTTATTACCTTCTATGAAGAGCTTTTAAACACGGGTATGAAAAGAGTTCCGCCTTCAGTATTAATAATCCCACAACCAAAGGAATCCTTCAGGTGCACCACACCTCATTCGATTTGCTTTTAGAGAATTTATGAGGAAATCCTCACTTTGTAATGTAACAAAGCGTTTTAATTATAACTAAGAACCATTCCTTATCTAGTTCACTAAGATACACTTCCTATCTAGTATCTAGTTCACGACAGTCTGCCTTCAATATATTCTATATATTTAAGAAGGAAGGCGTTGCGTTGGCAACATTCCAAAAATTTCGGTAGCAAGTGTCGCTACCATTCTCATATATGTTCTACGTAAAATACAAGGTGATTCTAAATTTTTTTTACAAATTAAGAGGGATGACAGTTCTCATCCAGACAAGCAATAATTACATAGGAACCGAATTCCACTCTGAGAGACAGAAAAGAGGAATCACTTGAACATTTAACAGTGCTGTTTAAGGGAATGAATAATACCAAAAGTTTCCCAATTATATTTATTGTTAAGTGAAAACCTCACAGAAATTGCTCAAAATATCGACCATGTGTGTCATAGCACAGTTGACACCACGATTTGTGCATCCTTTTGAAGATTCCTGGTGTCGTATTTATTTTGCCAGCGGCGACAACGATTCTAGCCTACAGATCTTCAGCTGAATCCACAGGCGGTTCATATAGTAAAGATTTAATGTGCCTTCAGAAGAAAAAGTCCAGTGCGTTGAGGTCCGGTGAGCGAGGAGGCCAAGCCACAGATTCGCTACGTCCAATCATCGCTACGTCCGAAATTTCTGATGCATGTGGGATAGCATTCACCAGAATTTTCGGACGATGTTATCAGATAATATTTGAAGCGATTATGTTGCGCTGTTTTTAAATGACAATGTCTACCCTGATTGGCTTTCTCCGGTAACCAATAAAAGCAAAATACTGATTCTTGTCTGTATAAATTTGCATACAGTAAATTCATAATAGATTTTTGATGCATTTCTACTTTCATCTTTTCTTCCTCTCAGAGTGGAATGCGACACTATGTTCTTAGGTAATTATTGTTTGTATGGATGGATACTATCACCCCTCTTAATTTGTAAAAACAATTTAGAATAACCCTGTATAAGTTTAGGAAAGAAAAGAGAAGGTTCTACTGTTTTTAGCATTGTTTCGTCAGTGTATAATATACCTCAATTATTTCCGCTGTCCTCGATTATACCAGGACAGTACATACAGAATTCGTAAAGTTCTTAATTCGTATATTTATTTATTATACATAATAAATAAAAATTCATAATAAGGAAGTAAGCTGTTTTTGAAAAGTCTTAATGACTTATACTATACCTCAAGTACGAAGTCAAAATGAGTGCCAAATAAAAAAAATAGTGAATTGGAGGAGAAATTACCCACTATACAGTAACTAGACTCTGGAATAATATCAAATATATAGTTTTGGAATTAAACCTCGGAAAAGTATAGAGAATTGAAAAAATTCGAGCAGAAATAAAAAATTTGTGTGTTGCGAAAGCAAGATTAATTGGAATAAAGGAAAGAAAAGTCATGCTGCTAGATATGCATAAAGAAATTGAAGAAGCTTTATTTTTGTGGCATACACATTCTAGAGGAAAAGTGTACCCCGTAACTGGGCCAACATTGTAAGTAAAAGTTTGAAAATATAAGGGACAAATATAAAAGGACAAGATTTAGAATTTGCTGTCAATAATGAATCGTTAGAAAACTGGAAAAAAATATTTGTCATTGGCTAGTTTAAAGAAAGTAGGGAAACATCTGTTGATAAAGAGGCTGTAAGATTCAAAGACCCTATTTTTGAACTTATAGAAAAAGAGAGTATTTCTGGGAAGCAGTTATAACTACGATGAGACAAGTTTAAATTATAAGATACTCCTCACAAAAACACTTGTATCAAAAGAAGTCGCTACACAATAGTAGATATTAATATACTGCTGGTCACCCAAATTGTACATCACCAAGAAAGACAAGAGATATTACAACAAAATTTATTTTGTAGATAATATGTTGATTAAGTACCAAATGATTAAATTTATAGACTTATGTGAAATGTGGTTCCTGCCATAATCAGTAGCCAGAGTAGCCACCATTGTTGGAGATCACCACTACCACATGCGTCGGCATTCATTCAAAAAGACTTTGGATGTGTTCTTGGGGTGCAGCAGACCAAGTAGCTTCCACAAATCCAAAGTTGATCTGGCGTGGCAGCTGGGGATATAAACTGGGTCCACCATTGAGTAACCATGGACCACATGTTTTCTATTAGTGAAAGATTCGGAGAGTGATCCGGCTAAGGAAGCAATTTAATCTGGCAACTGACGAAGAACCCTTGGACAATGAGTGCCACGTGTGGGAGCACATTATCCTGTTGAAATAAATCTGTGAGCAATACGTGAAGATAAGGAAGGGCAACTGGCTCCAACACTGTTCCTGCACTGGAGGGGAGGTAGCGCTGGCTGATTAAATAACCGGCAATACGTACTAGAGGAGTGCTAGAGTGATATCCAATACCGCCCCATACCATAATATCCAGTGCAGGAACAGTGTGGCGGTGCATAAAGCAGGAGTTCAGCCTGCTCTCTTCACGGCGTCTCCAGACTCGAATGTGAGCATCATGGTGTTGCAGATAGAAGCGCGACTAGCCAGTAAAGACAATTTCCTTACATTCTGCCATCCACATCCTTCTTTCATGGCACCATTGGCGGTGGAGACATCTGTGGTTCTGCGTTATGAGTAGACGAAGCAATGCTACTCATATCGCAGAACCACAGACCACTCTGTTGTAAACGACGTCGAATGGTATGCGCAGACACTAGATGATGCGTTACAGATTGAATTTGCTGTGCTATGGTTCGTGATGTGGCTGAGCGATCCGTCACTGACATGTACACAATTTGTCTGTCATCACGGGAAGTGGTGCACTGAAGTGGGTGCGATCGAACACGTCGGTTCGTCGTACCCTCCTGCATCCAACGTTCACACATTTGCATTACAATTGTTTGGTTTCGTCCAACACGACAACTGATTTCTCTGAAAGATAATCCACACTCTCGGTAGGCCACTATCCTTCCTCTTTCGAACTCGGATACTTGATCAGAAAATGATCGCTGTTTCCTGTAAGGCATAATTGATTTTTTTTGTGAAAAGAGCCGCAAGAAAAACACAATTGCCGAACTTGAAATCATCGAAATCTTCAAGCCTTAATTTATGGCGCTTTGAAGTGACATCATAGGCGTGCGTGATGTGAGTCTTCACTGGAATTCTAATCATTTGAATATTTCACCTCCACTAATGCATATTGCTAATTTCATGTTACTTGAATGCTTCCTTCAGGGTGTTGCATTTATGGTGGCCAGCTGTATAATATATTTTATGGATATTATTCTATTTTTCTTCTCTTAAAGCTAAATCACAAATAACAAACATGATTAATATTGTGGGTTGTTCGGAAAGTTATTTTGTTTTATATAAAAATGAAAAATGTGGAGCGAGTAAATATTGTATTGAAATGTATATTGTCAAATCCAGTCCAATATCTTTTACCATCCTTCTGTTCGTAGTATGATTTCAAACTCATAAATGATCATGATTTCATACTAGTTCTATACATTGAAGTACTCACTATAGTTTACAGATTTGGCATTCATATCACATTTGAGCCATGAAAGAGAAATGATATGTGATAGTAGAGTAAATAATGCCGGTTCTGGAACAGCAGCGGTACCGGCGGCTTGGTTGAGTCGAGTTGTTTTCTTCCTGTTGTTGTTTAGTTTTGGTTTCTTGAATCAAGTTGAGTTGTTTTGCACCTGCTGTTTAGTTTCGGTTTCTCAAATGGAGTTGAGTTGCTTTTTGCTGTTGCTGTTTGATTTCGGTTTCTTTGAAGTAGCGGAGTTGAACTGATTTGCACGATTTTTTATGGGTTAGAATTATTTGGTGGCAACAGTGAAGTTTACTTCAAACCGTAAAAATTCTAAACTCTCCTTGTAAAGACTTTGATCTATTTCACCTATGAATAGTACTATTGTACCCGGTTTTTTACAGAAAAAAAGCTTAAAAGAAATGCTCATGCATCTCAAATCGGTACTAGAGCCGCGACTTCTTCCTAAGACTTTGATGTATTTCACCTATGAATAGTACTATTGTACCAGGTTTTTTAAAGAAAAAATGCTTAAAAGAAATGCTCATGCTTTTCAAATTGGTACTAGAGCCGCCACTTCTTACAATGACTTTGATACATTCGATAATGTTCATGTTACTCAGCGATATTCTTTTAAAGGTGTTTTGTTGGTCCCTACTCTTTTGTGAAGACCCCATGCGCACAAACATGAAATCAGTGAAGCATTGCGCTCTTTCTTGAGCCGTACTTTGTTAATCGTTTTCATTCTTTTTTTAATCGTTTTCATTCAATATTTGAATAACGTTTTTTTTTTTTCTTACGTTAAATTTTGGAAATATTCTTAGACATTAATAAAATATTGAAAAATTATTAAAATAAAAAGTTTCTTTTGTGGTTTTGGAATTAAATTGTACAACCTTTATATTATATAGCCTTTTTATATGGGTAAAAATAATTAAGTTAAAATTTGTATTATTTTGTGTTGAAAAGTAATAAAATAATCTTCTATATGAATTTTTCATGACGTAATATTTGTGTTTTCATCATTTTTTAAAGTATCATTTTATTTATTCATAAAAATTTTATTATTCTTTTAATACAAAAGTAATTGACAATATTTATTATCAATATGTAACCCACAGATTTTTTTTTTTTTTTTTTTTTTTTTTTTTTTTACCAAAATTATTTTGTTTTAACAATTTCAACATTCTTCGATTTATAACATATTGTTCAGGGATGTTCATTTCCTTCACATCTTTGAAAAATATCTCTTGTCCTGGAGGGTACTTCTTCTTATTTCTAAGCATATTATCTATTAGAAAAGAGATATTTGTTTCAGGAATTACTGCTTTCTTATATACAATTTCACCTTTAGATATCCAAGATACTATTGATTTATTATTTTCCAAAAAATGAATAATTTTCTGAGCTAAACTCTGATATCGTAAAGGAACAATTTTCCTTAAATTTTCTTCTGCATGATTTTGGTTTTTTTCAATTTCTAATTTTGGCTGAAAATAATCTTCTTTTCCTTGGCTTCGTAAATCTTTTCCTTTTTCAGAGTTTGTTTCATTTGTTGTTGGGATAATTTCATCAGAATTTATTTCAGGATTAAGGATTATTTTTTAATTTATTTTTCGTCATCATTTTTTTTAAAATTATTTTCAAAGTTATTATCGAAGAAAGATGGAAATTTCATATATTTTTGTAATATTTGTAAATAAGTGTTGCTTTTTCTTCTTCTGTTAAATTATTTTTCCATTGATATATCGTGCATATTTTTATCCTTTCCACTCAATTGTTCTGTTACTGTATTGAGAAGTCTGTTTTCAGGTACTAGTATGAGTCTTTTACCGTATTCCATGAATGATAGAAGTAAGTACAGTAATCGCAGCAGATAACACAATACTCAAGAAACCTTCACCTCTTTGAACAAGTAAGGATCTCTTTTTAAATAAAAGCACTTTTTTGTCGGCTAACTTCCTTAAACTCTTCTTCTTGGAGCATGGTACAAAATGCAACAATGCAGAGGTGCCACATATCTGACGAAGCTCAAGAGGAAGAAGAAGAAACTCTTCTTGTAGAAAATTAATTTTTTGCTTCCGAAAACTTGAAATTGGAATATTGCCCTTTAATAAGTTCAATGCACACTCACAGACTGATTTTATTGTGCTATTAGGACAAGATTTCAAAATTTTTTCCTTTGATTTTGATTTAAGTAGAAATTTAAGACAGTCAATGTTCTGTCGTTCTCTCAAAGACATTTTAATTTCAAATGATGGATTCATATTCTTTCATTCTTATATATATCAAGTGCAAAGTGGTTGATATAACTACATTTTTTTCGTTTGGGAAAATGCCATTGCGCAAGCGCAAACTGTCATCCGTGTCTTGTTTTAAATTAATAAACAGATATCCATATGGTTTGGATGTTGCATCTTGATAAACTTCTTGAAAAAACTTTAATTTATTTGAATATAGTTGTCTACCCAAATGTAAGATCTGACTTTGATCTCTTGGAATTTTAAACATAAGATAATGTAATTTTAATGAAATAGTTCTTATTCTTCGCCCTTTATTAAGAAAGTTTTTCCACAATCAAAATTACTGAAATATTTCTGTGATCACTACCTTTTACAAACAATTGAGTTAATTTGGAATTATTTCCCAATTTTTCTATTAAATCATCAATTATAATGACAGCATTCCTTATAGAATTAATATTGAGTAGTAATCCTTCTTGAAATGTATCATGTTTCATTTTTTGAAAAAGTGATTAATAAGCATTATAGCACCAAATAATAGATCTCGGAAACGGTCTGATTATGTTTTCTTCGAGAAGTTTTTTAATAAAATAGCATTTACCGCTTCCAGTTGGACCGGCTATAACACATGTAATGGATGTTTCATGGATGGTAACTCCATAGTAAATGAATTTATTTGTTTACCTCAGTGTTAATTTATATGTCTATGAGTCGAAAGAGATATTAATTCAAAACAAAAATACAAAATGAAATGAAAAATAATTTTTTAAAGTTTCATAAATCAATTTATTTTTTGAAAAGCATTCTCACAACAAATTTCTTTTTTTATCAAATCGGTGCATTTTAAAATCATTAATTTTATTATTACATAAATTGTTAATGACGGAATACATTGAAAAACCTAGACATCTTTTGTAAACAAAATAAATACAATAAGCTTCACACACATTTGAAGTAATGTTTCGAAAGCAGATCGTATTCCAACATACATTTGGCAGTTCAAAACCATAAAACTCGGGAGACTGACCATAAGAATCGAAAAATTCTAATCTCTCCTCGTCACTTTTATATATTGCTAACTAATGAGTTCTTGGGTGGGAAGAGCGATCAGTATTTATGATAACAGCATGATTTCTTTCCAAAGAAGGTATTGTATCCCTTGCAAATACTCATTGAAATTTCCTCGCAGTAAAAGGATCTTGTGATAAAACATCGTGAATTTGTTTTCCACTCATTGTTTCAATTTCCGAAATCGTATAAAGTATCTCTTGTTTTCGTTATTTCAATAATATTTTCAAATTCTGCAAATAAGATGATGCTAACGGTTTCATCTAATGCTTTTTCGAATTTCATTTCCAATCTCATACTGCTATGCTTAATCAAATTAAAGTGATAGGAATGACATAAATTTGGCGATAAGTCATATGCGAATAAAATATTACCATATAAATAATCTTCTCTTGATATACAATGGTCTTTGTCGAGTTTCATTTCATCAGTGCTAATAAATAAATTTTGATAAACTCGAATATATTGATTTGAGAGAAATTTAACCCCAATGGATTATGTGGAACTGGTTGTCCATCAAAATATATTCCGATGAAATTTAAATTAAAATGTGTAAAATTGAAAGGATTCTTTTTAAATGTTCCATGATAAGCATCGTTAGCAACACATCCTATGATTTTCCGCTTTGGCATATTGACCGAGAAAAACACTATCTTGAGGAAAAGACATATTTCCCTTAGGAATGGAATATACTTCGCAGATAACACGAGTGATAGGCATTGCTTTTTTCTAAAGCTTTTGCGTGTCCCAATATCATACCAGGACTAACGCGAACTTTTCTTACTAACAAGGAAATTTTATCCAATATTACTTTATGTCCTGCTTCTCCTATTAAACAGAATTCAGGTTTACTACGTATCAGTTTAATTCAGTATTAATTCGTATTAAATTAATTCAGATTTCTCGTTGATCACACCATGGAACTCGCTTTTGTCCGTGATATAGAATCATGATTGTTAAGTTGACAGATCATATTGTTACAATGGGCGATGGTTGGTCATTTGGTGACAGGAGCTCCTGTGCCAGAGGCACTTATCTCCAATATAAAATACTTAATTTGGATCTAAAATGTTAGTCATAATTTATGATTAGAGGTTTTAAAATGATTTTAAAATCTAAAATTAAGGTTTGGTTTTTCCTGAAATGGAGCTGCTGGGATCGAACCGGAATCATATTGTTACAAGCATCAACGAGCTGCTCATGCAAAATTTTTCTCTTATAAATGACCCTATTAATTGATGCATGGCTCGTGGTATGATTGTAGGATCCATTAACGCTATACAAGTAACATGTTAGTCTTCTCGACAGACAGAGGGTCGTTAAAATACAATATGGCATTCCGTATGACCAGCCTGAGTCTATAGATTCTCTTTTCTGTTCACAGTCATCCAATCACGCGAGCAGCAATACTGCATTACAATAAACTGAAATATCTTATTTTGTTTTTTATAAAAGTTAAAACCGTATTGATTAGCATTCATTCTTCTTGCTCAAGGTATCATAACAACTTACCAAGCTAAAAATTCAATTATAATTTGCGTATGAGAAAACCTGCTGCACAGTTTCTTTATTTAAATAAGTATTTCTTCATTTATAAACAAATAAAATTTCTTGAAAGGGAAACTTTTTTAAAAGTTTCTTAATAGTAAAATTTATAAATCATAAAATTGATACTTCTAATCTATGTCATATCAACCTCATGTCGTCAAAAAATAAGGAACTTTGAAATTAGTATGCTTGGATTTTTCAAGTTCTGTACAGAGAAAATGAAAAGTGTGCTAACTAAGAAATGTACAGGAAATTTTATAAGAAATTATAAAGAAAATAATACATAAAAGTTCTCTGAGGATATAATGAAACTTTAACACCATTTACATGATTTTATAATGTTAAGAGATTCCATCATATGAAAAGATATTTTTTTCAATGTATTTCATGCTGCGATTTTGGTCTGATTGTGAAAGGGGTCGTTCACAAAAACAAAATTAATTTTTTCAGCATGCATGTTTGTCGAAGTGTGCAGCGGTATAGTTACCTAACTAGAATTAAGTTTTATTAGTTAAATTGGTAGCTGCCAAATTGACTATTCCAAATTTAGAAGCAGAGAACAAGTATAAGATGCCCCAGTATCTCTCTCTCTCTCTCTCTCTCTCTCTCTCT
>JAPDSC010008058.1:0-10040 GCA_026290005.1 Latrodectus geometricus | reverse complement strand
ATCTTTTCAAATTCCACCAAAGCTTGTCTGTGATTGTCGACATATACCGGCGATGGTCCGAAAGTGCAAGAAATGTAATCAATTGTACGGTCTTTCACCAACGTTTTTGGTATGTGTTGACATTCACCGGTGAATGTCGACATTCTCTGATTTCGGTCTTTCACGGTAACACATACATCAAAACAAACACTCAACATCATTATTTTTTTTCTAAGTAGTTTCTTTATAACAATGTTTTAGAAAATGTCTTTCGGTTAATTAGAGATTTTAATATATCAATATCTAAAAATATTTTATATTATTTTTGCTGTTTTTCTCTATGTCTTAACTATGTAACTATTAAAAAAATCGTTTCTAAAAGATTTAATTAACAATTAAAAATTTGACTCCATATCCAAATACCCGCACTCATGCAAAAATAAAAACTCACTCCATAATCTTAATAAACAAATACCACCTCTCATTTAAAGAAACGTCATAAAGCAAATCGTTATGAAACATTTCTTTTCCGTTTTATTTATAAAAACAAAACACACGTACTCGCGCTCGCCTGACTCATGTTTTTTTTCAAGTAAGTCAATTCTATAAGTATTTGAAATCCAATGGACGTACAGTGCCATCTAGTGCCATAATTTTTCACCCATTTCAGGACAATGACAGCCGAATGTGAAGCTCTCTGGCGTGCTGACGTATTGGTCAGGAACTGAGAGTGATTCATGCTATCACATGAGAAGAAAGAGAAAATCATATCATTAAGTATTAATAATATTTTTTATTCTATGTAAATATAGCAAACAAAATATTGTGATATCACTACTTAATAAATAACTTCTAAATAAATACGAGCTTTAAAGATTTACAAGAACAATTATTAGGAAAGATATTTTTGTAATCCTAAAAAAATAGCACTGAAGTTTCGATTTTAAAAATAAAAATATAGTCAGAAATATCTAGCTGCTATGGAAGTTATGCAGAGGAAATATTTTATAGTAGAAATTATAAATTGCTAAACTTTTATAGGAAATAATTTTGTGTTAAATATTGTTGTGAATCACTTGAAAATCTATGAAAATGGAATTTTGCTTATATGTCATTTATGAAAATCTAGTATGGTGTTAAAATTTTGCGAATCTGGTTATACAAATTTAAACAGTATTAATTAAGGTAATTTATTTGAAAAGGAATTAACTAAGGTAATTTATTTGAAAAGGAATTTTTTATTTTAATTTTTTTTTAAAATCATTTAATAAAATAATTATTAATGATTTAATAAAATAATATTAAACTAAAGTAGTATTTAATTTAAAATATATATCCCAGTTTAAATTTAATTTTAAAAAAATGAAGCCATATTTATATTGCCTTTTTAAATGCAAATACGAGTGTGTTGCATTATCCAATAATTTTACAATGGTTTTCCATTTCCAAGAAGTACCGATAAGAGATTTTAGCTGTCTTATATTCCAACGGAACATTTAATGTTATGAATGAGAATGTAAAGAAAATTTATCTAAATCGCAATCGCAAGTCATGTCCTAAAATTTGTTTCTAAAATCAAAATAAGTAACACGCAGGACTAAAATAAAAGGATAGGACTTAAAGCAATAATTACAGATTCCTTAATAAATGTAAATTCTTCACAAGCAAACAACTAGAATATTGTTTGAGAAAAATAATGATTTTTATTCCTTAATGACATTTTTAAATCTTCTAAAACGAAGGAACAAAAGGAGAATAGACGTTTTGTAAATGCTGATATAGGAAAATACATACCGGAAATGACAAAGAACGCAATAAAGATTTTTCAAAGATCATCAAAAATCTCGTTAACACCTGCGTTTGTCTAAAGTAATTAAAACAAGGTTGTTTCTGTTGTAGAAAATTTCAATGTTTTTGCGTGTGGAAGAAAAATTTCTCAGTGACTTGACAAATGATATTTTAAGATACAAAAATTGTTGCTGATTTTGTTTGTAAGAAATATACCAAAAAATTTCAGTTGTTGATTTATGTAAATTAATATAAATAAATAACTACATGTTTTTTGAAAATTAAAGCTTAGGAATTTAGGAAAACATTTTTTACCAAAGAGAAACTGCTGGAATTAAAAAAAAAAAAAGTACATCAATTAGCTAATTTGTAGCTCAATGGTTCTTAATTTTGCACATGAAGGGTAATTAAAGTATGGAGCATACGGTTTAAACTGCTTTCTGAACAACTACAGAAAATCTAACCACATGGTGGCATTCGAACCCATGAACGATTAAAATGAAGAAAGAGCACTAATCATTCAGCTACCAGAACGATAACATATTAATTAAAAATATTTTCATTCTCAATTTTTTAAAAATATTTATTTAAAATAAGAAAAATATTAAAACTGAAAAGGGAGGTCAATTTACTTGTCAAATGATCCTTTAAAAACGACGTAAGTATTTCTGATAATTTTATTGTTTAAAATATAACCTTATGTTTAATTTCTAAATTTAATGAAGCATTTCCTTTTCCATAATTATTATAATATTTTATTGAAGAATTTAAAAGAAATGAGATGTAATTAAATTAAATAGAGAAAATTAAATTTGCTAGTAATTTAATTCATTTCTTAATGATCACTGAATTTCCCAATTAAAAATTCAAACTTGATTTATTCAAAACCACTTTAAAAGCGACCAAAAGTCATAAAATTTAGAATTTTTTATTACACATTTATTAAAAAACAAATTATTATTTCTAAATAACAATTTTTATCATATCAGAATATAAATTTTCTGACAATTTTCTTCTTTTGAAATTATAGACCCTATAAAAGAATTAATTGCAGATTTTGAAAAAAAATTTGAATTGAAGAATACCTAACAATATCCAGTTCTTCTAAACAAATGAATTATTTTAGCAGAACTGGATACTGTTAGGTTTTCTTTTCTCCCTCTACGATAAATTCAAAAGAAATTTGGTGCAGATTGGTTAGCAAAAGATAAATAATTGAAAAAAGTTTTTTTGATTTTAATAGCAACAACTATTAATCGTGTAAATAAATATTAATGTTCTAATCTCTGTGCTTGTATTTTAATTGTGCCTTTTTTATGGATTCTTTTATTAATTAAATTCTGTTAAATTATTTGATGTTATAAATTGTATTGATCTAATCATATTAAAAAAATTTTTTAGATCTATTAATCATCTGTAAAAAATTTAAGAGACTTGAAAATTTAAAAAACAAATTTAAAAGGAAAAGTAATATTTGGAAAATAAAAAAAGTAATTTTCCCATCTAAGAGAAGAAATTGTACTAGTTAAATTTCATGAAATAATTTGCAATAAATTTAATGATGCATTAAAAGTGTATATTTCTTCAGAATTATTTAAAGATTTTATCAGAAATACCAGATTAATTATTTTAAAATTGGCTTTTATGTTATGGCATCTGACTTTATACTGTTCAGATTAAGATTTTATAGTAAAAATTCTAAAAACAAAATAAAGTATACCAGCTAAATTGGGTATAATAGTAAGAAAAAGATCTTTTAAAAATTAACAACCTTTAGGTTTCGCTGTTATGTCTAGTGTGGTATTCGTCTAAATGTAAATTTAACATTGAAAAAAATCTCATATATTATGTGACATAACCCAAATTTATTTGCAGATAACCAAATTTATTGACAGAGCAATTACCCAAATCTGTTACAAGGTTAAAAAACAGAGATAATATCAGCTTTAGCTAAAGCTTAAAAGCTTATCATAAAGCCAAATTATTGGTTTTTAAAAGATTTATAATGCCCGAATAACATAGCGTGCTGATGATCAAAAGAATTAAATATCATGCCATTTCGTCGAGTATTTATATTGTAATTAAGCTGCTCCGTTGGATATTATGTACTTTTTGTTAAATTAAAAAAAAATTCCTTAAATTTAATGAAAAGAAATGCAGAATTACTGTATTTTCTTAAATATATTCTGAGGATTATCTGTTAAGAAAGTTCCGCATTTCGATGTGCATGTTATACTCCGCCGCGGATTATTTGATTAAAAAAACATTCTGTGTCAGAAAAGTTTACAAAAAAGTTTTGAAAGCAATGCCGTTTATGTTTCATAAAATAAATAACAGATGGCGCCACGACACGGCAGAGCTATTTCAGCTATAATTAGCTTTGTCCATTTACGATCAAGAACGAATTCGGTTTCTTGGAAAGGTATTACAGTTGCAATTCGCTAACGTTATATTTCGCATTTTGTTTTGACGTGAGCTGTTTCGTTCTAAAAATATTTAAATTTGTACATCGTCAAATGGAAGCGAACACGTTTAAATTACCTAGCAGATTTTGAATTAAAACCTATAGCGAAAGTAAATTTTAAAAAAATGGCCACAAACGTGTTAATGTGAAGTGAAAAACAAAGCATGTGCGTTACAAATGTATAAAATACACTGTTAGAAAATAATCTATTTCTATCATTTAATTATAAGCGAAGCAAATATATATTTTTTTAAATGTGTTTAAAATCATTTTAAAAGTTATTAGAATGTAAAAATCGAGAAGTTTTACAAATTTTTTTTCACTAAATTATCTCTCTTGATCGATCTCGTGCTTTTATTTCATTTTATTGCGCACTTTGCGCCAAGGTGAAGCCAAAGAGATCTTTATCATATTAATTTTTTTTTTTATGTACAATTTATTATATTTTTAATTATACTTTGCATGCTTTTATATTAGGTGACACCCATATAATCAGAAGTATATATTAGGTTGGGGAAAAAGTAATCCATTATTTTTTTCGGTAGACGTCTGTAGTGATCGATATCTCGTGAGGTATCTATCAAACAATTTCAGATTTATGCTCGTTGGAAAGGTGACATTTGACACTAAAATATCCTCTTGCGGTTTTTTGTTTGATTCATTCAGTTACGAATACAAGATCTTAAAAATGGAAGACAACAAACAGAAAATTCGATACATTTTCGTTTTTCTCTTGTAACGGCGAAAAAGAGAGCCGGGTGGCTAAAATTGTGAAAGGTGTTTATCGTCCTATATAAGACTGTAACAACCAGTTACGTACATTTTTTGTTTCGTCGATTCCGTTCGGATATTTTTGATGTTAGAGATGCACCTCGCATGTGGATACAGCATCGTCAAAAATGTCTATAAAATATCAAAAATGCTCGAAGTTAACCGTATGGCAGCAGTCGTAACGCGCAAGACCTAAAAACCTACATGAAAGCTGTTTTAAAACTTTTTACAAAGTGAATCCAAAAGAAGTTACATAAAGTTCCCGTAAAAATAATGGATTTCTTTTTCCGCAACCTAATATTTTCGACTATACGCCGATGAAAAATTCCATGGATTATGCAACATTTTTTTTTTTCTTTCACTCGATGAAAAGGTCGTGTGAATAATACAGTACTGCAGATTATATACAAGAAAATACGGTAATCATTTTCCATGCCTTTTATTTAGTATTTGAAATCAACCTAAATAAATAAAAACGCTTAAAATTTACTGGTATGCTGGATCGCCACCATGTCTTTTTAAAGTCGCAAGGTACTTTTATTTCCATTCTGTTCAATCTTGCTCCACCTGGCGACCATGGTTGTAAGCATAATAAATAATTCAAAAAATAAGATGGAAAACTAGAGTATAAAATGAGGATAATCTTCTGTTTTGTTCACGGTTAAGTTGGCTATACACTTTTAAAACGTTTTTACTTGAGTTCGCATAATTTTACTCGTTATAATGGATACTGTAGATTCAATTATCTTGCTCCTGATAGCTTTTCTGTTTTCTGCGCAAGCTGTGCCAAACACCACGATTGTTCCAGAGGTAAAATATTCGTAATTTTTCTGTTCTTGTGTTTTTCCTATGAACTTGAATGTTTTTTGGCCGGTGTCATTTGCTTCAAATTTCAACTTTCTGAATCTTGAAGACTAACAATTAAAACTTAAAATGATTCCATCGATTTACATAAAAACTATTGTTGATTAATCTGCAATTTTTCCAAATGTAATTTTTAAGATCAACACCTAAATTAATACTTGTCTTATTTCATTGGCTTGTAATCCTTTAAGTGATAATTTTATTTTACTCTGTATACTAAAAATCTGAACTTGATAGTTGTATTAAAGTATAATCTAAAACCCTCGTAAGAATTAAAACATTAATTTAATTTAAATTTCGCGTGTGGGTTAACTTTTAATACTTTTTAAGTTGTTAGTCAAGGAACTGACTAATCTGTAATCTTGATCTATTAAATATTTTCTGTACATATGTAAATACCACTCTACAACCGAAACTTTTGGCATAAACTCTTCTTAATAAAAATTGCTGACAAGTTGTTTTCTAAGCTTAACTTTACTATTTGAGAAATGTTGAACCTACTTCTAGACTTCTTTAGCATTTACTATATATTTAAAAATAAGTTATGTTTAAGATCTCTGTTGATCAACATTGGTAAGCTCTTAGAAATGCAGGCAACATTTTACTTTGGTTTTGAATCTTTAAGTTTTCAACCTATAATTGAAATGTGACGTTTTAGTTTCTATATTATTTAATATGTGAATCTCCTTGTAAAACAATACATGCAGACTTGTCAGGCTTCCTTATGACATCAAGTTTGGCATTCAATTGACAAATAATGCAAAAACTCCTTGTACGTATGTATAGCACGAAGGCTGTTTTTAAGAATGTTTTAATGAGACTACTTCCAATACTCCGGAGTTTCAATTTTATCGAAAAGAATAAGCAGGTTTATAAATTCTTGGAAAATTCTAAATATTAATGAATTACATGGAACTGGTCCTATTTTTAGAATTCCTTATATTTTAGGAAGTCTTTGTATGGTTTGTGCAGGTTTCTGGAACGAAACTACCTGTTGTAATAAATTTAAACCTTTTCGAGACTTCGGTTATGAAAATTATTAGATTATAATTTGGAATTTTCAATTTAAGCATTAAGTAATTTAATCCGCATTAAATAACTGAAGATTCTTAACGTTTACGTACTTCTGTAAAACTTGTGAGTTAGTAACGGTATTTTTAATAATAAAGTCAATGGTGACATTACTCGAATAATTATAACATGTGAATTTGAAATGCTTGTATAACTAGACTCAAAAATGACTTTTAACAATTTTTTTTTTTTTTATTTTACCAGAGATTTGAAAATGAAGAGCCAGAAAACTCAACTCTTCAGACTACAACAATGGAGACTGAATATTGTTATCCATCAATGGCTTGCGGATTTCTTATCTACACTAGAGTTGAGAGGGAGCCTGTATCCTACATACCAGGACCGTAAGATGTTTGTTATAAATATGTCTTGATTTCTACTTAAGAATGCTGAAGAGAGAATATTCTCTATTGTGTTAAAGTGATTAGTTTCTTACCTTGACATTCTCGAGTTCTTGCGAGCATAAAAACATTTAGCTGTATTGGTTTCAATTTTAGATTTAATCTTTCAAAATCGGCTATGAATCTGAATAACGAAAGTCTATTACAACACTAATGCTGCTGGTAGGGACTTCCTGGTATAAATTTTGATATCTACTCCAAATATAGGCATTCTACTGTATAGAATCTTTTCATTTAAATTGTAAAAGATCTTAATTTCTCCAGGAACTTGAAGTTCTAAGACTACTAATACCGGATAAAATGTCATTTCACTTGGAGCTTGGTACCCACGACTTCTACTTAAATGTTCGAACGACCATTAATAAACACGCAGCCTTTGGCTTGTACCTGTTTTTGGCCATATCTTATCACCACGTGTTCGACTCCGTAAATTATTTTACCATTTTAATCTACAAATTGAATCATTCAAAAATTTTTAGTAGCAAGTAGCTGGTTAGTAATAAAATTTTATAAATTTTTACTATTAAGTGTTAATTTCTGTAAATCATCCGAATAAATTTGTATGATTTCTAATCAGTAGAAAGCTTCGATGTAAGTTAGATATTTTACTTTTCAAAGTGAACTTCATGTTTGCACTTTTTACGAGTAGCTTTTACTTTAAGCCAAGTAACTGCTGAATTGATATCTGCTTATGATTTAATGAATATTATCCGAATGGCAATACTAGTGTTTCGAATGCCATTGCGATTTATATTTAGCTTTCCATAAATCCTACCTTAATTAACTAATCAAATTTAATTTAAACTCAATATACTTTTTAGTTCTAATTTGATGATTTACTTCGCACATTTGAAAAAAGGTTTCCTTTTCAAGCTTGACCCTTGTAAGTGATTTGTTTTTCATTTTTTTAGATGCCGCTGTCAGGATGGCTATGATTGTGTCCGCGCTTACGACAAGACTTCATCAACCACCATTGTGTATTTGTGCCGCAATGTAACTCGTATAACCACGACTATTTCTCCTTTTAATTCTACAGCAAACACAACTTTATTTTTTGCATATTCATCATCACAATTTTAAATACTCAAATCTATACGGATATTTATGCATAATGTTTGCTATATAACTTGCATGTTTTTTGACTCTGCATTGCTATTCAATGTAGGTTTTTAAATAAACTTGAGAATTTGTTATTGTGTTTCTAATTGACACAAACTTTTACATACATTACAGTAAATGAAATATTCTGTGAAAATATACCTTATTTAAAAGTTTTTAACTACGAATATCTTGAGGAATACCATTTAGGGATTGGAAACGGAACTTTTTTCATGCAAAAAATTTTACCAAAACATGGTAGTTTTATTGTGCAAAACTCTTATATGGAAGTTAATTAAACTGATTTGAAACGATGAACTTTATAGTTGATGTTTGTATAAAAATATCGCTTTAACTCTTTTTAAAATGAACATAATGGATCTTTAATTTTCCTAAAAATTAGTTTCAAGCATTTGATTTTAAGGAGAATCAAAATTTGAATTATCTAAAGATCTTACCTTTATTAAATTACTCTAAATTCTGAAGTTTCTTTACAATTTCGGAAGAAAAATAATTTTTACAGAACTAAAAGGGATTAATTCTCCTATGCCTAATCTCTCTAAATAAGCTTCGAATAGATTCTAGACAAATTTTTTATCCTAACGTGTCTACCTATTAATCTTTATCGTCGATACTTGTTATAACAGTTATCAAATTCATAAAACTCATTAACACTTGGATGCCTAAACATTTAACTAGTTAAAATCAATCAACAGGATTTAACCCTTGGAGTACAGAATTAATTGAAGACGCTATTGAAGAAAGCAATGACAAGTCTCACTGGATCCAATGTACCCAAAGGGTTATTGTCTGTATCTTGCATGCGAGTTTCCTATCACGTAAGGAACAATCTATGACAGTTAAATTTCTCTTTAATTTAAATATTTAAGCAGTTTTCGTCTTAACTTTTCGACTCCTAGTCTTATTTTTTAAAACTAGACATGAATTAAAACGGAGTGAGGGCTGTTGAAGAAAGTAGTACTACGTAATAGAAATTGCGCAAAACTCAACTGCGCATTTCTGTACTCGTTTACGTCATTAAAGAGAACGTAAATCTGTCGTGATGAAAATAATTAGCGTACCTCCATAAATTCAATATTTGAAACAGTTATGATATGAATTTATAAGATTTAGTCTTAAAATTTTCTATCAAACACATAATTATTTTTCTTACAATGACTGATTTGGTTTATTAAATGGTTAATATGCTGAATTTGCAGATTTAAAATGTTCATTAGAAACTTATGAGTATCACGCACTGAAATCTCAGCCGAATTTATAATGAAAAAAGAACGTAGCTTTCGGGAAAATGCGTAATTTATAGACTTTTCGAGAAAAATTTGCATTTTGGAAATGTGGTACTTACTATTTTTTCAACTTCGTTCAAAACTTAATTTTTCTTCACAAAATGGGACCTTAAGCTGAAAACAAATCTGATAAAAGGTCTAAAACACTTGAAAATTTAACTGCAAAATTATTTAAATCTGAATTCCTTTCATCCAAATTCTAATGTATTTTTGACTGGAGGTATATTGGGAAAGTAATAAACCCAATCAATGAAGTTTCTCAATTTTCCAAATTTTGAGAAGGGGGGGGGGAATTAT
>JAPDSC010008054.1:0-11821 GCA_026290005.1 Latrodectus geometricus | reverse complement strand
CAGTTTGAGAGGGGCCTCATCATCAACTTGAAAATCCTAGGCTGGTCAAGGCGTCATGTTGCTCGAAGATTCTATCATTCGGTGTGTGCCATCAGAACACGTTGAGAGCAGTAGTCACGAAACGGTACTCACGTGTGGCATACCAGGTATAGGAATATAAGGATTACGGTGAGAATTGGAGGATCATGCGGATTCCGTAGTGAGTCATTTTTCGATACATGATGATGTAGAAGTGCCAGTTGTTCCACAAACCATTCCGAGACGCTTTTCGGAAGCGATTCTGCAATCTAAACACCCGTTCTGTCTATTATTTTTAACAGCGCAATATCAGCAAGTTAGTCCCAAGCGACGTGTTCATATTGCGTGGTTACGTGGAATGCCACAAATTGGTAAAATGTAATGTTTAGTGATGAATCATTTTGAAAACAGACGATAAAACCGTGTGTAGGTGTAGAGGTGAATGGTGAGCTTCCTTCCAAACTGTCGCACGATATATTGCCCACAAAGAAATCGTAACGGTCTGAAGTCCATAGCCAATGATAGCAATGATAGATGTTCCATTTTAGCTGTGGTATGTGGGACCTTAACAGGACAGCATTACTTTGACGACATTCTTTGACACCACGTGGGTCCTTCGCTAAATGGTCTTCCAAGGGTATTTTCCAGCAATATACAGCTCGAGTTGCTTAAAACGCCTTACTTTATATTTGAAATCTTCCATGGCAAGTCTGCTTACCGGATTTGTTTCCGATACAGTATACTTGGGACCACCAGGTGTCGCCATGTCACCCTGTACATGATTTGGAGGTAGCTGTTAAGGATTTGTGGGCATATCTGTCTCAGAACAACATCAGAATTCTAATCAACTCGATGCCAGATCGTGTGGCATCATGTATTGTAGCAGGAGGTGGTCCGACGCACTATATTTGTCTAATTATACACACTGTATTCGTTTAATTGAGTAAACCTGTATCTTTATATGTATTCAATTTCATTTCAATCCCATGTTCCTTTCTTGGTGCGCTACTTTCACTGTTCCTGATAACATTATTTCATATCAATTTAAAAGTTACTTTGTTTAATTTCAAGTGTTAGTGTGTAGTTGTAAATATATAAATTTTAATGAAACTGAGGTAACTGAAGATATAAGGAATTAAATAATACATAATATATAACAGAAGTATAGCGATGTATATGTTTATTTAATGGCCTATATTTAATAAATTAAAAACTTGTTAAATCTTCTCTTTTCATTTATAATAATAATAACAATTGTTGGTCGAAGATGTAGGGACGAGGTGTCCTGCGGGAGCCTTTGACCTCTTTTAATGACAAGGGTATAACCTAAAATTACACTTAAAGATCTATGCATGGTTACAACGATGAATAAAAGATTAAGTACTCCCAGATTGAGTGATTGCACGGTGACTCATAAGTAGTTACAGTAGGTAGTTACCAGAAATTAAGACACTGAGATATATACAAAATAAATGATAAAATATATACAAAATCAACAAAATCAAAGAAAATGGAAGAGCAGTCCAAAATTTATTGCGAATAAAGTAATTGACCTAAATGTTTGGGCAGAAATCCCGTTGCAGTTAAGAAAACATTATAGCGGCTCTAACAATCGGCGCACAAATTTATGTGGAACAAACTTCAGAATGGCCCTCCCTGCATTAGGAGTACACGGAATTGTCCATGTATGATCATTCCCATTTAGTATATGCACAGCCATGGCTTGTGCTTCTTTTTTCATTCATGAATTTGCTAGAATATTTTACCTTTTCTTATTACATTTTTCTATATCTTTCTTTTATGTATTCTTTTTTACTTTCTAAAATCTTTGTAAATTAAGTATTTGTGTAATAAAATTCATGTTAATTGTAAATTAATATGTGGCTTGGATATCAGAATCAAAGAGAAGAGGGCTGATTCACTTTTTGCTCCACCCACAAACGTGGACCACCCACTAATGTGGTTACTCACATTTTCAAAGAGGCAAGGTATGGTTTTATTTCCTCAAGAGAAGTGTGTACTATATGAGAGAGTTGGAATATAGGCGTGTCTAAATTTTCGAAGCACAAATATTTTAGTATCATTTCAATGAACAGCAAGTGCATTCACAGCAAGTCTGCACCGGGTTTTGTGGGCGGGATAAATGTTCAATTTCCTTTGTATCCGGAATCTCAAAATTAATTATTTGATTATATCATATCACTAAGTGTTGATTGATGAGTGTTTTCTAACAATTTGAAATCCAAAAATTACAATCACATGCTTATTAGACGTCACTATCATTATCTGCCGATTTCCTATCTTGTGATAATGTAACCCTTAAAAGTAAGTTTGTTGTCAAGATTTTTCAAACAATTTCAATAGTAAGAAAACAAACTTACCAAACAGAGAGACAGAAAACAGATAAATAAAATTAATGAAAGAAATATTCCACACTCAAATTTACTAAAAGTAAAATGGATGAGTGATTTTTTTGTCAAATGTTGCGTCCCAAACAACCATGAAGATCCACATGACATCTAAGAGATATCTCGTAGACATTTTATTGGATATCGTTTTGTCTCTGAGATATCCACACGATATCCAAATATCTACGACATAGCCACCAGTTATCCAAAGGGTCGCAGCAAATGGATGTCTGATGGATATTTGGATATTGTGACATCTACTAGATGTAGCCTGGATAACCTTTGGATATACGTTAGACATTCATTAGATATCTCAGAGATGTTTTGATATCCATATGCAATTAAATAGATGTCTAGGAGATATCTAAATAAGATCTGATTGGATGTTGTTTGGATATCTTTCTATTCTTCAGAACCTTTAAATTTTCCAAACTGTTACAAAAGTGAAATAGAATTGTAATACTTATAAAATTTTTTCTTTTTTAAGTAAATGATAGTTTTTTTGCAAAATATTTAATTTTTATAAAACACATTCAAAATTAAAATTTTATTATATTGCCCATTTTTTAAAATTATATATAAGTTTTTTCTCTTACACTTTATTGAAATCATGAAATAAGCAAAATTAAATATCTAGTAAATATTGCTTATAATTCAAGAATAGTTTTTATAACATTATTTACTTACTACTAGTTCTCCATTATTTTTCTATTCATAATGGAAATACTTTTGACATCTATATAAGGAAATTTTTATTTTTGTAAAGATAATTTTGTTTACTCATAGTTTGGTTTGTCGCTCAATGGTCATTCTTTTGCACACCGTAGCTTATGTTTACACGTGGTAATAGCTTTGTATCTAATATCAAAACAGCATCACATGTTTGAATTTTCTTAAAATAGATTTTAAAAAATTGCAGAAATGATTGAACCCGAAATCATTTCTATATAAACATCAGTATTATAGTTCTATTAAAGAAAAGCAAATTCTCTTTTAATAGACCCAGTGCTAAAATATTTTAGGAAAAGACAAATGTGATCTATCCAATTGAAGTAATGTACATATTTATTTATTTTTGAATGCTTTAATGACAATTGACCTGTATGATATCAACATACAAATCTAAGTAATCATAAATAAAATTAAACTTTCAAATTAAAAAATTATAGCTAGGTTTAATATGACTTGATATTTTTGTGTATTACTTATTTTAAAAGTGTAGAAAACCTGAGTTTCAAAATATGTGGTTTGTTTTGACTTTTGTACCAAAATTTTATGAAAGCTGCTACTAAACATTTAAGTATTTCAAACTCAGACACTTAAATTTTACTTTAAAACTCTTGAATCTCTAGTTTTAAAAACATTGACTTCCTTATTGCAATTTTTAGATTAAAAAATACTATATTATCAGAATAAGTTCATACAAAAAGGCTTTATTATTTATCATAAAAAAACTTTATGCTTATCTATTTTTCCATGTACATATTATTTGACAAATTTTTGTATTCACTTTAATAAAAAGAAAACTTAATGCAAATCATGTAGGAATGTTACAATCTGTTGGCTTCTTTTCACTTTCATTTTTACTTATTATTTATTTCTACCTATTAAATGATGTAATTTTTATTCTGCCAGATAAAGCTAGTTAGTACAATTGTAGTCTAAAGAGGATAAATTAATGAGGATTAAGCTCCATAATGAAGATTGCTTGGGTTTTCAGACGCAAGGTCTCAAAAAAGGACAAGCTGTGCCAGCTCTATATGAAGAATAAGCATATCAAATACTTTTAATAGAACAATTCACCTGTACAAATTTTGAATGCTTAAAAATTATGTTTCATTAATTTTCGAACAAATACTAAGCAGTTTACATAAAAACAAAACCATATTAATGTTATATTAGAATCAATGAACAAGAAAGAGTATAGTGAAATAGCAATGTTTATTTTTACAAAAATTAAATAAGGGATTGAGAATTCTGATCAATAAAAATATGTTTGCTGCATCTTGCTTTGGCATGTCTCAGCCAGTTTTTAATTGCCATCTCTATATCTGCATCAGTGATGGTTCCACTCACACAAGAATTTTTTTTGACAGCAGCTGTGAAAGAAAAAAAATAGTTATTAATTCAAAAATAATTAAAAATATGGACTATATTTTTAGAATTCAGGTCCATTATGTCAGGTGCATTCATGGTATGTAGCCAAGTTTTGCATCACTAAGCCTAATTAAGGAAATAATTAAAATATGAGATGAATAACTAATAAGAGATGAATATTAGAGCAAATATAATTAACAAATAAGATTGATATGGATAATCTTGGAGCATACAGAAAACGTTTTCCTGGGTTATATATCAGAATTACTATTACAGAAAACTCCATAAAATGAATTGCATAAATTAATCAAACATATTCATTGGATAATTACTTTTTCCAATGATAATTTTGCTCAAAGGCTTTCATAAATAACCATCAAAGTAATTAAAAGTATAGCAAAGTTAAAGTAAAGTACAATTTAAATTTTAAAAGATCTGATATGGTAAAAAATTAATAGTAACAATAATAAATTCTAAACAAAGTATATATATCAAATAAGTGAATTGATCTCTTTTTGATACCATGATTCTCCACCTACTCAGATGATAAATGAATATAAAAAAGATTCTAAAATTACGTTCAATACACAGTTCATATTAGCATTGCATGTCTTGAAAGCGTTAGTATTGATTTATAGTCAAAATAAAAAACATCCATTTAATCTAAGTCGATTCAAACATCGGGAAAATGATACCGAGAAGCTATTGACATACCAAATACAATTTCACATAATCTGAGACGAGAGAAAACTTCCTTTCCTTTTGCACCAAGCCAGCTATAATGTTGAGCTGTAAAATCAGTCATCAATTTCTTCATAATACATTTTACAGTTGAATCAACTGTGTGGCCACCACAGTCAGACATTCTAAAAATCTTAAAAAAAAAAAAAAAAAAAAAAAAAAAATCATAAATTTGATTTTTGAACATAATAAACATTTACTCAGAATGGGGAAAAATATTACCAAACAATCTTTTACAGTTTCATCTTGCAAAGAAATTTCTATCTTCTGCAAATCTTCACTTGAGTTAATAGGAAAGTTAACAGGCAGCTCAACAGATTTAAACTCTTAAAGATTTTGATAGTAGACAGTGTTTGCTAAAATAAAATAATTTTTAAAACAAAGAAATCTATGCATTTGGAATTTATACAGAATATTATGCTTATAGTTAATACATATCACACAATTTGTTTAAAATTTCTTCTTGAGAATGAGTTTTTGGTTTGCTTTAATAGTAAATATTTTTTTTTGTTAAAAGATGCAAAGCTGAAACAAATTTTAATACATCAAAATGATGTTTCAAGAAAACTAATATTTTTTATTGAATATATTTATATTTTATATTCACCAATACTTTAAATTGAGTGTTATTAAATACACTGAGAAAGAAATGTACACATTTTATCTTATTTTAATGCAACCACAATTTTTTTTAAATTTTATTCCTGCACTTTTTTGTTTTATAATTTTGCAATATATAAACAGTCATTTATGAAACCATAGAAGTAATGAAATATATAAAAATAAATATCTAAAATATAAAAAAATACATAAAATTAATCATATTTTAATGATGGCACTGTAGAAATATGTCAGATATAAGCAAATATTGTTTCATTTATTATTAACCAAGAATTTATATTCAAAATGAACAGGTTTCAAATAAAAAATAATTTTAGCAATACTAACCTTATGCAATATCCAGAGTTTCAAAAGATTCACTACAACAGTTTCAGATGGATTTGCTATAGGCATAGAGGAGTGTACATTGTCAATACCTTCTTGCCTGGATGAAGAACTTGAAGCTGGACTTATACGAGGGACAACAATGACTGTTGTTTCTGTAAATGTTAACCCCATTGTGTCATCGTCAGACTCTAATAGATGGGAAGGAAAATTTTTTCTGTTCCCTTTCCCGCAGTCTGATATAAGATCAGACCAATCTTCAGCTTTTTTAAGTGGTGACGAGCCAACTCAAAAGTCTCTAAAAAATTTGAAATTAAAATAATTGAAAAAAATTATATAAGTCTTACTTACAATGATTATAGTTAAAAATACTTTAACCAATAATGAATTTGTAAAATTTATATAAATGACTAATAATTTAACATTTGTACTTAAAAATAAATTCTCATCTATATAAAAGAGTAAAAATAAAATGGCTAATTATATTATTAGATAAGTTATACTTGGTAAAATATATTAATGCTTATAATTAAATCATTTAAACCTGTCTTAAGTAATATTTATTAAATAATTAATTTAGTTAAAAAGGAAATTACTTTTTTAATTTGGATAACATTAAAATAATTGCTCTATAGAAGGATTATAGTAGTAACCATTACCTAAAATGTGGATATAGTGAAATATTAAAAAATACAAGATAAAACCAAAGCAGTTTAAAGAATTAAAAATTGTTTTTTGATGAAAGACTATTTACTTACCATATTTACCAAGGATTCTAGCTTCATGGCAAATCCATTCATCACATGGCTTATGCAACTTCTTGACCAATTTTTGTGCACTGCTACCTTAAAGTGGAGGCCAAAGACATCCATTTTCTCTCATCCATGTCAATGACAGCTTCAATTTCATTGGTTTCGGTGAAATTAACAATGGCACAATTGCTGGGCATAATTTCTATTTTACTAACAATATATTTAGTTTATTTACATTAAAAGTAACTATAAAATTATTTAAAATAGCTTCGATTAATAATCTATTACAAACAATAATTTAAACTTGCTGTAAAATGCTTTAAATTACATACAATTAAAAAATGAACATAAATAATTTAATACTCATAACTTAATGGGAAAACTTTAAACCCATTTCCATGTTTACGTGCAAGACATTTACATTGAATACACATAATTTCAATATTAAATAAAAAAAAAAATAAATTACAAAATGTTTATGATTCATTTAGAATAATTTTCAATAGTAAACTTACTTCAAATGAAAAAAATAACTTCTGAAATAAGAAATCTCACTTCAAAATAATCGAAACACGCAAGTCAAATTACAAGAGATAAGAACTGCAAATTTGTGAATTTACAATTTAAATCAATTGCCAATTTTAACTTCACTCCGCTTCATGAGTTAAGCTACATAACGTCTTAAATGTTTTTTTATGTTACAAAAATAGCCCTATTAAAAATATTACACATTTAAATACAATGGAAATTTTGTAAAAAAATTCATTGTTTTCGCTTGTGTTTACATTATATCTTTCTTTAAATGTCTAGGAGATATCCAAGCTTGGATAACTAAACAACATCTATAACAAGTATATCCAAAAATATCTAACTTAAAATATCTAGTGGATATCCATGTGAAGCGATTTTGAGATATCCACATTGCAAAAATTGTGGATATCTATGAGATATCCCTGGTATATCTCCATGGTAATATCTAAACAAGGTTACCTCTACGATATCTTATGGATGTCTAGATCATAGATATCCAAATTGTAGACATCCAGTGGATGTGTTTTAAATCTAAGAGATATCTGGATCTGAATAAGACGTGTTTTGGATATCTAACAGATATCAATGGTTGTGTGGGGTAAAACACAGAAAATCATTATAAAAGTAGAATACAATGGAAAAGTATTAATATTATTCATACATTTATTTCATAAAAGACTAATATTCATAACTTAACTGCTTTTATTTATTTATTTATTTATTTTTCTGTAAAACTACTGATTTTTCTTTTCTTGATATTGAGAACTGATTTTATGCTAGGCCATACAGAATGGAATAATAGGTAATAAAAAAATACTCTGGATTACATTTCCAAAGAATAAGTTTAATTTCAGGAGCAAAAATAGTAATGAAAGAAATAGTTTCATTTTAATAAAAATTTAAGGAAACGTTTATTCACTGAATTTCCAATAGATGGCGACACAATGAAATTATAAAATACATTCGCATTGTAAATGAATAAAAAAAGGCGATGATAAATAATTTAAAAGCAATTTTTTTTTAATCAATGTCTTTGAATTTAAGGAAAATAGATTGTATTTTTTTATTTTTGAAATCCCTGAAATAAGAATTGTTTCCGGGAAGAATAAATGAACTTGAAAACTTCGTCCCCACATCTTTCGAAAAAAAGAAATTTTTGAATGAGACTAATATAAGTGCAACTTAATGATAATAAAAACAAAATTATCATATCATCTTTAAAACAATAGAAATTTAAAGCCAATAAAGATAATTCTCACGAATATAATTTTGTGTATCGTAAAATAAATCTTTTAACATTTTAAAAAGAAGGTATGTGTACTAATTAAAAAAATATTAAGACTATAATTTAAAAAATAAAATAAGAAAGCAAACGTTTCGATGGAACTTTACTGAATTCAATCAATAGTAGAGAAGGAACATCTCATTTCAAAACATTAATATTTTTAGTAATATTCTTTGAATTCTAGTAAGCATATCTAATTATCTCTTATAAGTTTCATATGAATTTTATTGAAACAAATTAAAGATACTTACAAAGGAAGTGGTTAAAGATGATTATGAAAGATGATACGAGATAAACTAATACTTATTCTATTTTAAACACAATTTGGACGAAACATGCATTTAAAAAATTGATAATTATTAATGGAAAAAAATCCCGACTGTTGCAACATTCTCCTAGAGATCTTTTGATGAAGGGCATTTACGTCTGGCTGAATTCAACTGAATACATATACTTTATAGCATGGGTGGCCAAGATGTCGACCGCGAAGACATTTTAGGTAGTCCACGCGACCATGCCGATAATGACCTCGGATATTAACAATTTAATTTACGGCTTATTGCATAGAAATCAATGACTTATTTAAAATAAAAATTTACTACAGTCTACGCTTTAAAACCCAAAACAAACTATGCAAAGATTTACGATTTAAAGATTTATGATTAAAAATTTACGATTTAAAACCTAAAACGGACATGAAGAGCGCGATTAAAACATTCAAGGAAACTATAGAAAGGTATGCATCTCAATTAAGAAAACATGAATTGAGAAACTTCAAAAACATGGAGGAAGAGTGCATCCATAATCCAAACAGAGACTTCGAAGATTTCGCTTAATACTTACTTGTTTTGTTTGAAGAATTTGAAAGAAGATTCGCTGACTTAATTAGGTTGAAAGAAATACTCAATTTTTTGATATTTCCATTTAATGAAAATGTCAACATTGACGGAGTATCTGAAAAAAATAGGACATTTAATAGATATCACATCAGCCACGGTCGAGGAAGGAATTATTAAATTAAGATCCGATATATTTCTTAGATCCAGAGCATATTTAGCGATACTTATTTTTGGAAATTAATTTCTGAGGAAACGTTTCCAAGTATTTACAAACTGATTTTGTATTTGTAATCATAGTTTGGATCGAGGTATCTTTGCGAATCTGCTTTTTAAACCATGAACAAAAAACAAACATTATTCGCATATAACAGAGGAACATTTAATTTCGTGCTTATGCATTGCAATAAGCTCGTACCAGCCACAATATCATAAACTTGTCGCAGGTATACACAGAGCTAAATTTCAACTAAACGACGTGAAAAAGTTAACCAGTTTTTGATATATGAATACTTTGATTATTTTCCTCAGTAAATTTTTATTTTGTGAATATTAATATTAAGTTTTTTTTAGAAAAATTACATAATTTAGCATTTTTTTTTTTTTTGTTACCGAAATTAAATATGTACGTTAGTTTAGCTCTGCCATTGGTAGACCGCCTTCGATATTTTAAATGTGAAGTAGACCCGGGATCCCAAAAGTTTGGCCACCCCTGCTTTATAGTCTGAAAAATATTTCTTTTGCATGGGACATATAAATATATAGACATGAAAAAATTCTAGATGGTATTAATGTATTATATCCAAACAATACCAAATCTCATGTGGTTCTGAATCATGGTTATATGAGGAGGTCGAAATTTAAATTGGCACTCCTTGTTCGCTTCACTAGCAAAATTAGCATTAGAATATTTAACAGGCATAAACCAAATTAGCATGGCACTGACTCAAAGGAATTATTTTATCAGCAGACTCCTCAAGTAAAATAAAAGAATAATGAAAAGTAAAATAAAAGGATTCGTCCATGGTTTAATTCTTCTAAATCCCTCCTTCAATCCAAATCACTGTTGTACATTGATACACGGGCGCTGTTTTCTGCATTCAAATAGGTAAATCAAGGTAACTGTCAGCTACCCATTCTATCTAGTGGTCAGCGTGCTTGACTGCGGATAGGAAGGTCCTGGGTTCAATTTCCGGGTCGGGCATGGATGTATTTTTTCTTTCTTTCTCTCTCTCCTGTGTTAGTACGAAATAACAACATATTTTTTTTCTAATGGAGGGGCACACGGGGTAACTTGACACGTCGCCCACAACAATGCCGGAAACAGCTACTCATTTTAGGGTTACCCGGTGGGCACCTGTGAGCCAAGCACCTGTGTACAAGTAGCATTGCCTACGTCACACCACCACAAACCCATTTAGAGATCGGGCCACATTCATCCATCATTTCAGAAGAAGAAAGGACAAGGATACACAGAGAAAGAAAGGAATCGTCCATGCCCAAACTGGGGTTCGAACCCATGACGAACAGCCTAGGAGTCAGGAACGCTAATCATTCAGCCATTGGCCAGCATGATAACCTATACTTACTTAACTGGTTATTCCTTTTACTAAGCCCGTCGAATTAATTAAGTAAATTAATTTATTTTCTTCTAATTTATTATTTTTTAAATATCATTTTAAGTGATTTTTGTCTCTCTCTCTATCGCCTTGTAAATCTACATCCAGAACATTTTCGTTGGAAACAAGATGTCTTCTTTTACTATTCAGTTTCCCTAAAATATCCCTTTACAATGTATGTATCGAAATAAGAGGTATCACTTGCATGTATAAGGTTTCGATTGTTAATTGAGAATAAGTGTATATGTTACCGTGAAAGACCGAAATCAGAGAATGTCGACATTCACCGGTGAATGTCAACACATACCAAAAACGTTGGTGAAAGACCGTACAATTGATTACATTTCTTGCACTTTCGGACCATCGCCGGTATATGTCGACAATCACAGACAAGCTTTGGTGGAATTTGCAAAGATGATTAAAGAGCTCGAAAAGGAGATAACAGAAGGCAACGTCAACAAAGAGGTGCGGCCTAGAGCACGTTGTGTTTTGCTGGAACACAAGGTCAACAGAGAGGCGAAAAGATAAGAAAATGCAAATCAGCATTTCTTCTCTCCGGATACGGAGAGATGAAACGCATATTCAAGAT
>JAPDSC010008044.1:0-11586 GCA_026290005.1 Latrodectus geometricus | reverse complement strand
ATATATATCTTATATAGTTAACTTAAATCAGTTATTTTTTCGGCATTTGGCATTAAATATTTATAAAGCCTTAAAGTAATTATGCTAATTCAATTTCCTTTAACTTCAGGCTATCTAGTGATGCATAACTTTTCCTGTGAATCTGTATCTATTCATTCTTAATATATAATGGAATATTTGAATACATTTTTACATTGTGTTTCAGATAGGTAAGAATAAAATTTAAATTTTCATAGAATTTAGTATAAATTTTTTTAAAAATTAAACTTTAGTTTAAAAAGAAGATTTATGAAGAAAAGACTTAATAAACTTCACAAAAAACGTTACTATACAAACATTTAATTTTTAAAAAAAGTTTGTGACTGAAATTTACAATAAAACGTTTTCACAAGCAAGTAAATGTTTTTTATCATGATTTACATAATTTGAATTGCTATTTATAATTTTTTCATAATTTTATAATTATTAGACAAATACATCAAGAAAATGAAATGTTAAGTACAATTAATAGAACACTACAAATAGACACAAATGATTAGCTTATTTTTAAATCAATTTAATTTCATTTTAATCAGAATTTTATAAATGATAATGGGTTTTAAGTAAAAATATTAATATATAATGTTTTCTATTTTCGTATATATGTCTTAAAAATTGTTTTACAATAAATGAGTTTATGCGGGAAATCTAAAATAAAAATAAATATTTCATAAGTATCAATAGGTAAATATGTTAATATCATAGAAATTATTTTTACTAATCTGGAAAATTTCGATAATTTTAACATCATATACATTTTTATGGACTTTATATTCAACAGAGTATATAACTACATTTTTTTTTGTAAAATTTTAATGAAATACTTATTAGTAATAAAATGTAAATCATATAATATTTATCAAATTAATGATAAAAATTAAAATTTGCTACTTATTTTTAAAACCGTCATATGTTATCTTTTTGTTAAATTTATCATTTGCTATCTATTTTATAAAGAAAGTAAATAAAATGCAATCAAAATTGTTAGAAAGTTTCATTTATATGGGAAACTTTTATTAAAGTAACATTTCTTACAGTTAACTGTGATTACACATTAGTTAATTATTTCTTAAATTTTGTGAATAAATATAAAAAATGATAAAAAAGTACTTAATATGTTTTTGTGTTTTAAAAATAGTTTTTGTAAAAATATGATATTTAAAAAAATAATAAGTGTATATGTAATAGTTTGTTCCTTTTTAAGACTTAACTTTAACAAGAAAATATTTTAAATTTTATGGAAAACTATACAAAAAATGTCTTCTTTTCTTTGATTTATTTCCTTCATGCCATTTAATTATATTTTATACTTCTAATTAAATTTGTTACTTACTATACTCTTCTGTGCTTTAAGTAATTTATTTTTTAATGTTTTATATTTATATATATTATAATAAATAATTAAGAGTTTGAATATACTTGATGATGAATCTATCAACATCCATAAGTAATTAGTTTTAACTATTTTCTTCATTGAACATTTTTTTAAATAATAAGTTAAATAGTTTCCTGTGTTAAGGCTGTAATATTTTAATGCACTATTTATATAAAGTTAAACAATGAAAATGAATTGAGCTAATGTCACAAATTTAAAAAGCATTTAATTATTTACGGACTTGAGTTTCAATAAATTTAATCAACAAATATTAGTACCTGATATGGGTAAATATGTCTCTTGTTTGTAAATAGGCATAAATTAATGGTGGAGTGCTTAAAATCTTGCTTCAAAACACTGTATTCATAATTATCCTTTTTGTAGTTGCTGGAGAATTATAACAAAATCCATGTTTATAACAATTGTTCCTTTTCTTCTTGGCATCAATAAGTAGTACAAATATGAAATATTCCACCAACATTTATTTATTTTTTAAAATAAATGGTAAATTTTCTTTTCATAAAGGTGAAACACTTTTGCATAAAAATGACTTTAGCAGTGACACCATTATACAAATCTGACCATATTTGACAATGAAACGAAAAAGAGGAAGAATGTCCCGCTTCCAATGACACCTGTTCTAACACAGAAGTAGAGCAGCAGTTAAATTAGAATAGGCGGCATCAAATGATTCCAGCATATTACATAATTTAATAATGAGTAATTTTAGCTTATGATTTTGAATAATTATGTGAAATTTGTAAGCATTTATTGTAATTTATACTAATTTAATTTAATTTAAACTAATTTTATAAATGACTGAGAAATTTATAATGAATAATTAGATATAAATGAAAATAAATATTTATTTATATTTACATCAAATACAGCCTAACTTTAAAAATTATTTTTTATACGTTTCATACATATTCTATGTGGTAAATAAAGTATGAAACTTTAATTACCACATAACTGTGAAGGAAAAAATCTAATATAAATTTCATAATTCAAAATAAAAAATGTTGAAGGAGAGAACTTGTGTAAAATCAAATCTATTCCCTAAATAATCATTAGAAAAAAAATATTTTTAATACTTATTTTGATAAAGTTTAAAACTTTATTTACAGCATAAAAACTTTATAGTAGAAACATAATAGGTGAAAAATAATGTTAAATCATTAAGAATAGAAAGTTTCAACCATTGAAATTGAGAGTTTAGAAAACCATATTACTTACATATGCACATAAATAAGTTTTTAAAAATTTTTTTGGACTTAGTTCGTTTTTACTTCCGTAATGTGTTTTGATTATAGCATTAATTATTACTTTACAAGTTTTGATGTTATTTTCAAAATAAGTATTACACATATATAGTTTCTTATGATTATTTATTGAATGGATTTGATTTTACATTAGTTCTCTCTTTCCACATTTTTTATTTTTAATTATAAAGTTTATATTTGATTTGATTCCTCCATATACAGTATGATATCTTCTCAGTGTAGTAATAGTAATAATGAATTATATAACATTTGACAGCCAGGTTAAATTTTTTAAGCAACTTTAGTTTGTATCATATATTTAATTATATCTGGACGGGAGAAGTCTTATAAAATACTTACTACTACTTACTAACGTGTAGAAAGTATACGCATAAACTTAAAAAAATTAATTTGTGATAAAAATGAAGATTTTTTAAGGTATAAAATTGAAGTTGCCTATATTTTATTGTATTATATTGACCTAATTGATATATGATACCAACTGGTAATTTGAAAAGGAAAAAAAATCTCTCTCGTCGCAGATAACAAAAAGATTTACTACAATTAAAGCCTTCAGTAATTTTTACAATTTTTATTTTATTTAGAAATTTTAAAGGAAAAACATTATATTTTTCAATGGATGGAAATTAATGCATGGAAATTCATTGTTTATTTTTTAGATAATTTAGTATTCATAGAATATTTAATGTCATGTCAAAATTAAGCTACCTATCAATTTTTTAGTTTTTTTCACTAATTTCCATTCTAATTGAAATACTTTTTACTGAATATTAAAAGATAATTGCAATTTTAAATAACATTGATACGCCTTTTCTTGCATACATTAATTGCTTGCGCTTAATGTTCTTAATTGTTGTTGTAAAAAATTCAGCTAAAAGATAATTATAAAATCTTATTCAAAACTGTAATTACTTTTTAATAGATGTAAAAAGTAATTGCAATATTAAATAATATTAACTACATGAATCTGCTATAATAGAAAGCAACATTTTTATATTTAAAACTAATTTGTTTGAAATTCTGTCGCCTTTAATTTCAATGAACAAGCTGTGTCAACAATAGGAGCGTTTTATATAACAGTAAGACTTCTGGCATTTCTTCATGGTCGGAGTCTACACGTGATTTCTCTAATTACTCAGCAGTTCAAAGGTGCGCATGTGAATAAGAAATATGACAACACGTTCCTTACGAATTATTCTTCCTTATTATAATTTAGTGTCTACTGACACAGTTTGTTATTTAATAGTCTAAATATCTCCACTATTGTATATTTTCTTTTATTCCTAATATTTATGATATACTCTATGTAAAATTGTAACTTTCCTTTTAATTATTGAGAATTATTATCAGATACTTTATAAAAATAATTTGCGTGTAACACAAGTTCAAACAATAGATATAATCTAAATGAGAAAAACTTAATTTATAAGATCATTCCCCCCACAATTTATAGATATATATTTTTATTTTCATATATGGATGTAATACTAAAATTAATTCACTTACACATATTTTAAATATCATAAAACAGTAATTCGTCCAAATTCAGAAAATGTTAATTAAAATTTTTGCTTTTGAATAAATTATATCTGTAAAAACTATTAAGTATCTTGTATTCATTAAAAAACAATTCAAATAGTATTCTTTGAAATAACTAAGTTATTTGAAGTAAATAATATTTTTAATCACACTCATACAAAATGAAAATTCCCACTTGTAGAATGCAATATTAGAAATACATGAAAATTCTAGAGTATATCTATTATCAAAAGATTAGTCAATCAGATTAGCTAAATTCCCAAATCAAATAAACATATATCTCTTTTCAGAAATTCAATTAAATTATTTTTGTCACATTGTTATAATTTATTTTTACAATATTATACAATATTTTTAATATATTTCTGTAATTTATGTTGATCGACATGTATATTATTACGTGTAAAAAGCATTATTAAAAATTTATTTTCTATAAGAAACTCTAGAATTTTTCTGCCATTTGAAAATAAATAGTTAATCTCAATACTACATTCAAATACATAAAATACTCATGTTTTCTGAAAATAAACTCAAATGTTTGTCTAACATTGGGATCCTTATTTTACTTCTTTTAAAAAATTTAGTTTTTTATTGTAAAAAAATTACATAATATGATTATATCAATGAAAGAACGATACTGTCGTTTGCTTTATTTAAAACAATTAAATAGGATTTATATTTTCAGATGAATTAGTTAATACCATAATATAATTTCTCTGTTAAGATAGTCAAGAAATATTAATTGTTACAAGCATTACAAAATTAAAGGAAATATTTAAATAATATCATGTTATAAATATTTTTGACTTAATTTTTTTTATTAATGAAGAAATAAAAGCAAGATCACTAACACACGATGCACATTTTATTTATGTTTTTTGGAGTTGTTTTCCATTACAAAAAAATATGTTACTGAAAATTTATAATCTAAGCAACATTTCTATCATCTAAATTCCCTAAGATGCCAGTAATAATCTAGCATATGATAATCTAGTATATGATTTTGCACGGTTGCCTTTAAATTAATATATAGCTGAGATGCTTACCTAAGCGTGAAACATTGTCAGCATCTGATGGGTTAACGAGATTTCATCATCGGGGCTGCATGATGAAGCTGGTGGTGTTTGGAAAAGGAGCGTAGCATGCGATAGCCATAAAGATCCTATTTCAGTATCTCCCTGAACATTAGAAAGTTCATCTCCCAACTACCGAAAATATTAAGTATAAATTGCTCACGGTTTCTCGATATCCTAACTCAATAAAACTAAAAGTAACTTTACTGCATCGATAATACTCGATTATTAAACTTTTGGAATAATTTTTAGAAGCTAAATATGAGGTACATGATAAATAAAAACTTATTAATTTATTTTAATTTTATGAAAAGAACTGTAAGGGTTGATAAAAAGAGTTTTAGTGTTTTGTAATTTTTAATATAATGTAAATCTCATAAATTTTACAATGCAGCAGCATTTTAATTAAATGGCCTTTATTGAGTTTTAAAATAACCATGTTAATACATGTTAAGTTATACATTTTATTTTATGGTTACATGGTAAAAATAATTTTTGAAATATTCATTTGTTAATTCAATAATAAAAAGATTCATCGAATATATACATATTTTTAATCCTAACACAAATTTCAACATGATTTCCTATTCCTGGTGTATATAACAATATATTTCTTATATAAAATGGATGATAAATTGAATTTTTGGCATTTTAGTAAACGGGGTATATATTATTCTTGGTAGAAAAATTTATTATTTAGTGTATAAACAAATTAACAATAGAATTTCTCTATTTACTGGAAGATAATTTACAATCTGAGCATAATTAGGGGGAATAATTAATGATAATTGAAAATAGCAAATAAAAGTTAATTTCCATTTTAGTTCAATATATTTTATATGCATTTTGTAAGATATAATACACTTTTAGAAAATCTCAGTGTAACCTCAAAGAAAAACTCTGAAAGAAGTTTCCCTTTCTGTAACGTTTCAAACATTTTAATAGTAGAAGCTTGAATGTCAGAGCAATGTTAGTATTTCTACACTTGAATTTCCATTTACAAGAAAGTAGAAGCGTTTTTGCACTAAATCAAGGAATAGAAGGCAATCAATCAGGGATTTGATAGTGGAAAAGAAACCACTTCACATGCAGAATTGTTTTAAACACAATAATTTGTAAAATTGAGTAGAATCAATACATAATTTTTTCTCACTTGAACTATGCATAAGAAAATGTTAAAAAAAATCAATGTATACATACATGAGCCTACATGCACAAATGTGACAGTTGATGAAATTCATTGAAGTCTTCGCATTTAAACAGCTAAGCAAATTTGAAATAATTTTCCCTTCAATTGTCTTATTTCATTGTCTGTCATAAATTTATCCTCACTTTAATTCTACAACTATCATATGAATGTGTCAAAATCGTACGGTATATGTTCTAAACGAACAAATGCAGATGGAGTAGAAGTTTATGTATTATGTTATATGAAAATAAAAGCGTCTATTTTTAGCTTTGGAAAAATAGTAATTTATACTTACATATTTGTCATATAACATTTTATGTATCTGGCAGTTATGTTAAGATAATATTTCTTGCATAATAAAGTACGAGTATTAAATAAATATTTATGTAAATTTTCTTTAGTGTAAAGCAAATTTAGTTTTGTTAAAAGCATTTATGGTAAAGATAGATATTTATAATCGTAAATTGATAATCGTAATTTATTTCAATAATGTAGAAATATTTCAGAATAGGAACTTATTTTGTCCTTTGGTGAAGCTTAATTAAATTAAATTAATAAGTGAATTATCTGGGACAAATAAAAGTCCTTATAATAAAAAATAAATATTTTAGTTCATGAGATTTAAATCACAAGTTTCTATTATTTGGAAATTCTTTTTATTGTTTAATATTTTTGATTTATTGTGTGGCGACTACCTCGCTAACTATCTAAATAATATTTAAATTGAACTAAATTCCTGAGAAAAGTTGCATGATTTGAACAAAACACATTTTCCAGAGGATATCATCTATCCATCCAAAAGCACATGGAGCTTACCACTACACGTTGTTCCAAAACGAGATTCAACTGTGTGTTCAGTTGTAGATTTTCGCAGACTCAATTCAGTTACAGAATTCGATAGTTACTCTATTCTTTATTTACAGAACTTTGCTCATGAACTTCATGGTAAATCTATTTTTCCAAAAATAAACATTTTTAAACGCTTTTTATCAAAATCCGAGTTTTTATCAGATAAATATCAGGTAATAAAACAACAGTTACAACACCATGGGCTTTTATGAATACATCCATTTATGTTTTTGGTTGGTGAATACTTCTCAAACCTACAGGCGTTATATATAAGCTAATATATAATAAATTCTTTTCCATTTTTACATTTTCTACGTGGTATTTGTTGATGTTAAAATCAAATTTATAAATAATATTAAGTGACTTTTCATCGACTAAAGTTAAATTGAATACATTTGTCAGTTGTATTATTAGAGTTACTGTATTGTACTGTTAAGTGAGTACCAATCGCTCAGTAGACTTCTGCTGGTAAGTTTGGCAAAGTAAAGCATCATTTGTTTCGGAATGTGTATGTGGATTCGCCTAGGTTTAACAATATTCTCCCTTACGTAGTCCCTGAAGCTCAGTGGGTTGGGATGTGTTTACATTAATCTGTGACACCCAAAGTCCTTCTACAGGTGTGGCGGGGATATGAAAAGTTGTCTGCCAGCTCAGGACTGACTTCTTTACTTGACGGTGTCTTAAAACCACAACTCACATGATAATAGATAAGTATTCCAAATCCTTAAACCTTAAAGTACAGTACGGAGTCAGCCTACATTCCTGTGTATATGTACTGTTAAATGGATAATATTCTTTCAAATCTCTTAACTATTGATACTTAAAATTGTTAGACTAGAAATAAAGGCGGATGGCATAATTATATTTATTGGGGAAATATGTACTAAAAATACGCGATTACATTTTCAAGGAAATAGAAGTAATGAATTCTGAGAAATCAGTACACAATTTCGAAGCAGCCTCTGGCAATAATGACTATATTCACATTTTTGGCCATTAATTAAAATAGAGATTGTATGACATACGCAGCTGAATGGCATGTTCAATACGATGCCACACTTCATCGGAGTAGTGACTTGCGTATGTTGCTATAGAAACGTTGACAAGATTTTTTCTACTGTTGAGAGATCTGGAAAACTTTTTGATCAAAGAAGGAGAAATTTTTGTGTCAAAGAAAGTCTGTTTAACTTCCAACATCAACGTGCCGTTTCACATTATTTTAAAGAATTGCAACTTTCGCAGGGCTTGGAAAAAGGTAAGATACTAGCCTTAACAAAAAGGTAACTACTATTGTTCAAAGTGTTATTAATGTAAATACGAAATGATTCTGAGACATATTCATTAGCTTTTCAGATTTTTTGAGCTAATTTTCATACTGAATCTGAACCAGGATTGCTTTATTTAATTTGATCAAATGTGAACATGGATGAGGAAATGCTGTGACGTCAATAATTATTATCTCAAAGGATGAATTTTGTAAGCAATTGCATCTGTGAATTGCACCTGACAGCATATGTGAATACGAATTTTGTAAGCAATTGCATCAGATGATTGCTTATGGCAAATAATTATTTATTTTGACTTTTTTTTATTTATTTAAAGGCTTATGACGTGGTTGTCAATCCACATTGGTAATACTTCTTCTGTCTTTTCGACTAATAAAGCTAGAGGGCAAATGAAATCCATCGCAGCTTTCGGTATGATTATTTATAATCTGCGAGCAGTCACAAAATTTCAATTAAATAAGCAAAATTACTGTCATACTATAACGCACAACACCCACGGGATCTATTTTGACTTTATTGAATTTATAAACATGTGATAATCACCTCTCTTTCTTATTAATTTAAAAGCATCAAAGTAAATTTATATTATATAACAATTTTCAAATACTTTTTTTTTCTATTTGAGAAGTGTTTTGTGAAATAGCATAAACTTTATGTATCGTTTGATATGTACAATAAACAACTAGCGTATGTCTAATGATTTTTATATCTGATTTCATTTATACTTTCGTTTACATTTATATTTCGTGTGCTCAATCACTTACCATGAACTATGGAACGCAAAACTTATTTTAAAATTTTAACAAAATATTTTTGCAATATGTGAAATTAATAGTATATTTGTACAATCTGTTTAAAATTCCCATTTGCGAGAGTATTTCAAGCAATTCAAATGAACTTAACTGTAACTTTATGAAAGCAAATATGTCAATGATTAAATTTTCAGTGAAAGTGAAAGATAATTTCAGTCACATTGCTCATTTTTTATATCTTAAACGTATGCTATGAAGTCCTTTCAATTAAAAGAATTAATTTTATTTAAAAAACACTTAACATTTATTTTTATTTTGTGGAATCAAATTTGTATATTAACATCATAATATTTCTATTGGCAGCATAGAATTGTAAAACATGAGATTCTGAAATATCTTAAGAATTTTGTATGGATTCAGGTGCATAATAAATTCCTCAGTTTTCTTTGACTGCAAAATGTGTTTTCCAAAACTTTTTGAAAAAAATTGAAATCATCACACTTCATTAATTTTTGCTCAAACTATTTTCAATTATTTTTATTTTGTAAAACAAAGTGTTAGGAACATCTTTATTTTAAAAAATGTGTACATTTATTTGGTTTAAAATGTTAGCAAAGTACAATTAATTACTCACACATTCTTAAAACTTAAAATTGCTTAAACTTAAGCTCTTTAAAATTAATAAACTTTTAAGCCCTACGTAAAGAAAGAAACTTCTTATAGTTAATTTCCAGTGGGCGTAGAATAATCTCAACAATCTCTGAATATCTAATTATTTTTCCTTAAACACTAACTTTAAGCCTTTCATGTAAACTTTTATTAATGTAGATATTTAATTGGTAAAGAATAAAATTATAAAAAAAAAAATTCTAGTTATTTTTTGTTTTAAGACAAAAATAATTAATGTAATTTTTACCTGAATTGTTAATAAATAAATTTATTGAAACGTTTCTTTTTTTCACATATTCATTTTTGAATAGTAATTAATAAGCTATTGAATAACTTAGAAATACACACAATGTATGCCATCTTATATTATAAAAACATTTTTTTTCTAATAATGGTTACCTTTGAGCAAGTGAGTACATTAGCCCATTTGCCGCTACAAGGCCGAAAACTGCTACTCATTTTATCGTTACACGGTTTCCACCTGTGAACCAAATCACGGAAGTACGAACAGTATCACCCACTCCACACCACAGGACCACGCCACACCCAAGGACATGATACTTAGAGAGAGAGAAAGAGAATGTACATCCATGCGTGCGCCGGGATTCGAACCCAGGTCCTCCCAATGCGTAGTCAGTTAAGCTAACCCTTAGACAGGTTGGGCGGCATATTATAAAAATTTTACAATAACAAAATATTTATGTTTATATAAAAATATGTATGTACATATATTTAAAAATTTTACAATTACAAAATTATATGTTTCAAATCTCAAACTACAAGTTCGCACTTTGATATTCTCTACGTATATGAATAAGAATTATATATGATTTCATTCGTATATGAATAAGAATTATATATTATTTAGTTAAATGATTTTTTGAAAAAACTCTTTCTTTCATTTGTTTGATTTAGAAACAAAATGTGTTCTAGTTTCTTAAACAAGGAAAAACCTATATGCCACTAAGCTGATAAAATGGCTGGTTATTAAGCTAATGAAATATAAAAACTGCTAAAGGAATAAAAATTTATACATCTTTAAGCTTATTTATGATGTAAGTTATGGATTTTAGGTAAATAATTTCTTAAAAACACATAATATATTACCTTAAAATTGAAATCATTGCTTATTTTTTGCATAATTTATAAATAAAAAGAAACCATATTTTAACCAAATTGGTTTGTGAATAATGTTTTGAATTCCAATTTGGTTATTATTCAAAACTTCATGATAGTGTGTATAATTAAAGAGTATTTTATATATAATGTGTGTGTGTATCTCTCTCTCTCTCTGCACTTAAAAAACAATTAATAGCTTAGTTTTATGATACATGTTGATCATTAACCGTAAAAAAATATTTGTATTTCTATGATAATGAAATCAATATTCACATAAATTCCACAACAATCTTAAAACAGACATTTTTAAAATAAGATTTGACACATAGATTCGTTAATGAATTTATTATGATTTTTAATCCAAACATATGAAAAATGTAATTGGATTTAAAAAAGAAATTTTAAAATTAATA
>JAPDSC010008031.1:0-11364 GCA_026290005.1 Latrodectus geometricus | reverse complement strand
TTTGTATCGTCTACGTTCAAATTTTCTTACACAAATAGATACAAAACCATAAGCAAAATACCATAAAATGATAGAGCTTATTGCTGATATCTACGAATTTAAAATTTAATTTTCTTTCACTGCAATGCAATAATTGATGCAGTAACAATATTTAAAGCTATCACAGAAATCATTGTTAGTTTCATTGGGAACTAAACATTTATTCAGTTCTCAGTTATACTGATATAGAATATATAAATAGCAAATTTTTCACTGATGCTTATTGTCTGATCAATAACCTTTAATATTATGCAGTAACTGGGAAGAAAAAGACTGCTAAAATTCCTAAACAGAAAAAAATGCCATCAGAACTACTAATCTTAATTGATGAAAAAACTTTCTATCTCTTTAATCTTAACCTAAATTAAAAATTATACTTAAGGGGTTTAATGTAAAATATTTCTAGTGATAATTGCGTAGACGAAGAAGTGATGAAAAGTTCCATGCTTCTCGAAATTATTTTATTATTTCTTCAGAGAGACAGCATGCTTGCTTTCAAATGCTATAATATATAAATTAGAACATCGGATTACCATTTGTTCACAAGCAATAATTTGTCTTTGTTCCTAAAATAATTTAAAAAAAGAAATAAGCAAAAACTGTTAGGTTCTTTGGATTTTAATTCGCGTTGAAAATCAGGAACCAAACAAATATTTCAGATTATCTGCACTTAAGTAGTAAATTTAATATATTTTATAAACTGTGTAAAAAATACTATGTTGTAATTTTTAAACGTGTGAACTCATTGTAATAAATTAAGATATTATAAGTTACTTTTCTTTACCATAGCTTGTATACAAATTGGGAAAGTTTATTGGTAATTAAACCAGGTTAAAGTACTCAGTCTTTACATGGTTTATAAAAATGGGCTTGTAATATAGTGTTTATTGAAAAAATACTTATGTAATTGATTATTCATTTTTATCTGTATTGTTTGAAGGAAGTTACAGAAAAGCAGTTAGAGAGTACGATCAAACAAAGAGATTTTCTGAAAGAAGAACTGTCTGCTCTTACTATTGATGGTGAATTGCTTCAAAAATTATATTCTCAACGAGATGAACTCTTAGGTATTTTTAAATTGCTTAAATATATGAAGTGATTAATATTTCAAATTTTGTATGAAATGCTATTATATACTATTTATATTCATATTAATGTAAGAATGATGCTGACTGCTATTTATTATTTATATAAAAATGATGCTGACAATATTTATATAAAAATGATGTTTATATGTTAAATGTGTGTTAATTTTCCTGATCAGAATGTTTGCGATAATTTGTACAATGTAACAATGTTCATAGAAGACGTGTTTTTTTGGTAAAATCTTTGGTACTTTTAAAACATTTTAATTAACAAATATTCGTTTTTCAATCTAAAACAAAGTAAAATATCAAAAGATAAAAATTATAAGTACTTCACTTTTTTATGATAATACAAATAAAATGAATTGTAAATTTAAAAGAAAAACATTGTAGCTGAAACCGAAATTTTGAATATCCCTTTAAGAAAACTTATTTAATATATCTTAAAACCATAAGAATACCTTAAGATTTTATGACAATCAAGTCCCATAAAACTGGTATACCTATTTATGATAGTGTAGGGCCCCATGAGCAAGCAAAAGAGCCATAACACGATATGGCATAGACATTAATGTCTGAAATTTTTTGCAGACAATTGACAGCATGATATTTTTCGTAAAGACAACACATGTACAGAAGTATGGAAGACATGAATATCTTTTCAGAACTTCCCAGTATAATCCATCGCAAATATTTTCTTATAACTTTGCTTCTGTATAATAATCTGAGAGTTTAGGTGATCAATGGAAGTGTAAATGCTAAAGCAGCATTAAAAACTCATAGCAGCAAAAAATTACTCAAAGTTGATATATTTGGATGTCCTTGTTCTATTTTATTTGATCTTTTCATAACAGCCATTATCAGGGAAAGAACCATAAAGATAATAACACAGAAACATAAACTAATATACTCTATCTTTCAGACTATTAGCTACTTAGATTAGCGTTGAATCTTCTATTTTTTGCAAAAATATTTTATCGTTAATGTAAATTTTATGAGTGAATATGTCCAGAGATGAGCTTTTAAGAAGGTTTTGGAAACCCTAAATTTACTAATAACATTCTTCCGATCATGAATCAAACCAAGAACAATTAATTGTGCATCCACTGTTCATGAATGGTAAAATTCAGTCAAAAGTATGGATAATTTTTATAACTGTTTTTTATTTTATAAGAAAGCTTTTTGAAAAATAGTTTATAGTGAAAGTATTCAATAATGATTTTAACAAACCCCTTTGCAAGTCTTATTTGATATCTAAAATAAAATATAAAGTTATGTTCTCTTTAATTAATCGAATATATCAGTAAGTTAAGAGTGAAACTATATTATTTGTCTTTGGCCCATCAAAAACAAAGTTAATATTTTTCTCGGATATAATTTAAAGTAAGTAGAATAAAGTTTCAAAAAAATAAATAGTGGATATAAAAATATCACATAAAACTATCCAGTTTTATAAATACTCTTAGGCCATGTATTTTCAGTTATCTTCTGTGTTTTATTTGATAAATTCAAGCTCTGAAGTTTTAATTAGGTAACCCTAATTGTTATTTCAAAGAACTAATGTGATGCAGACAATCTAACTATTGAATAATTAGAAGTTTTAATTAATTTACGCAGCTAGATAAATGAGTTAATTAGTCCAAGATGCAAGGAATTAAGCTAATGCTTATATAAAAGCTCTTGACTTTAATTGAAATTAGTTTTTTTCGAATCTTTTACTTTTTTGTTCTTTTTTGAGAATTCACCATTAGTTTAAATTTCCTGAAAGCATTAGAATGAAACATTTTTCTGGTTTGTTATATTTTATTTCATATTTTTATACCATTCTCGTTATTTTTGATTGTCACAAATCATTATAGTTTTTAAGTTTTGATTTTTACAATCCAATAAAATTATTCAGTCTCCAAATATAACGCTTCATACAAAAATATCAAGTAGTTTTAAAATGCTCTTATTAAGCAATTTAATTTACGTACAAAGCTATCATTTGATTATAAAACACATTTAAAAGAAGATTTATTGTTTTAATAAATCTTTTCTTTTAAAAATGATGTTAAAGTTTCAGAGAATTTTCTAAGAACAGCTTAAGAATGTTATTTGTTTTCTCTTTTCTTTTTCTGAAAAGATTTTATTATTATATATATTACAGGATAAAATTAATAATGAGCTAATTTCCTGTTAATATTTAAAACATTTAAGGTGCTTTTATAATTTTTCTTAAAACGACGTATTCACAAATCCAATAGTTATTTTATTTAGTAATTATGTATTTCTTTAATTTGGTAATTTATTAATAAAATTGGAAAATATGAGAAGATATAATATACAATAATTACATTTATTTTCCCTCTTAATAGCTAATTTCTTCACTTTTTGTAAAAGTGTTTTCTGTTATTATTCAAATTAATTTTTATTGCTTATAAATTATTCCCAAACCACTACAAATGCACATTTATAATGCATTTAAAACTCTAAACGTAAAGAATACTAATCAGAAATTAAAATAATTTTATTCTGATTTTATTTTCATAGTGGAAAATTAAGTGACACAATTAGCTGTTTTTAATTTTTTTTTATTCTATCGAAATCAACGTGTAAAGTTTAAAAGCACTTTATAAGATCTAGCATTTAGCTATCAAGCTAAAGTTTCATTACTTCCTCATTCGTCATGTGCTTCGTATTCCTTTTATGTCCTGTAAAAGAGCATTCATGGTAATTAAAATTTTTCAAAGATAAGAAATCCATTCAGGGCAACATTTCTATCTGGTTTTTAAAATTTACATTAACAAAAGTATTTTTTATTGTATTATTGTGTTTTTGAACATAAATAACCTTTTTTCTCCTTCCGAACTCTATTAAATTTAAACAAATACCAAGCAATTCATGAAAAATATAAATTAATTAGATGTGAACAAAGGAGTGTCTACCTCGAAATCCTCACATTAATATCAGCAGTAAATAAACTTTCTAAAGGGGTAGGTAATCTTTTAGCAAATTATCTCTTGACCAAAATTACCAGAATGTCACTATGTAAAAAGGAAATTTTAAAACTGTATGAAAAATAAACAGAAATAAATGACACTGAAAACAAGTATGTTATTTTTATTAATGTGTTAGATGTAAACAAGTAAAAAACTCTAGTAATAAAAATTTCTAGGAGAAAGTAACTATCTTATTTTTTAAAAATTTTACTATAACATTTTTATTTTACTAAAACAGTTTAGTTCACCAAAATCTAGAATATTCAAAAACGAAAGGACCAAAGCTAGAGTCAATAATTTATATAAAAATACGGTGATAAAAAAGAAATTTTCTCTAGTTAAATATATTTTTAATTTCTTTAATGCTAAAATTTAAGTTCCAAGTTGATCCTTACGTGGTTAAATAAAGAACAGTAAAAAAAGTGAAATTTAATTTATTTACCGGTTACTAAAAATACTCAAATGTGGAGGATTTTAAGATAGATTTTCCTGATAGTATAATATTGAATGTTTTATCTTATTGTATATCGAACTAATTTTATTTAATTTCTTAATAATTTTTCATAGAGCATATCTGGGTGTTTCGACATGGGCAATAAACATTTTTTTCCAAACTACCAGAAATAGACTGACAAAGAATTTTTAGGTTTAAATTTTGACTTTTAAAATAATTTTGAAGAAAATTTACATTATTAATGAATGATACTTCATTACACAAGAATGACTGACTAAACAATTAATGAATCATATATATTTAAGTTATTATGTGTTTGAAGATTTTAAAAGCCTTTATTTATTTTTTTTTTTTATCATCTATAGCATTTTATTTAAAACGCATTTTTCAGAAAAGATTTTTTTCACTTAAATTATTCCTGTTATATTCATTTTCATCAGTTACCTAAATTTTAGTCATAAGTATTATAATTATAAGGGAATTCAAATTACTTAGTTATTACACAAGTATTTTATTATATTTTATTAATATCATTTCACACGGTTTTAAATAGTTAAATTAATAGAACTAAGAAATTCTATTCTAAATATAAATATTCTTGTCTTAAAGAAAAGAAAATATATGTTTTCTTTAATAGATAAAACTTAAATCACATTTGTTTCATGAGAAATCAGTTTATGACATAAATTATATTGTAAAGCATAAAAAATTCAACATGTTCATAATTTTAATTTAGTTTTCAGCATATTTTATTTTCAATTTATTTCGATGAATATTTATGTTATTTGCATAAAATTAACTAATTAGGAATTGCTGCATATTTAAGAGCTTAAGATTTTAGTCTAAATTCCATTCAATTATATCTAATATTATATTGAGTGTCTTTAATTCAAATATAAATATCTAAAACGATGTAATTTTTGCTTAATTATATTTCTGTTAAAGAATTAATGATTAAAAAACACATGATTAAAGTTGAGGAAAAGTTTTCAGAGTTCTTTCATCATCACTATTTGTGTAAGAATTTCTCCTTAATTATTATACAGAGTATGCTTAATTATTTTGAGACATTTGGGTATATTATGGATATCGTTTTACACATCATCTTCAGAAATATTTAAGAAAAAATATAAGACTTACACTACTGATTACATAACAATGTTTTATGAATTCTAAGATAATATGCATATTAAATAAAAAATCTTAAATATACCTCCTATGGATCTATTGGGTTGTTCGGAAAGTAATTTCGTTTTTTCCCGTCAGAGGACTTAATTACGTTTTTTCGAAACCAACTTCACACATAAGCCGCATAACCATTATATGTCTTGAGAGCTGATATTGCAAGGCTTGTGTGTGAAAAAGTTCTATTAATTCTACGCAGTAGTTTTTGGTTGGTGCCCTTTTAAATATGGAGAGCAATAAGCAGCATTTTCGTCATATTTCACTTTTTTACTTCAGAAAAGGTAAAAATGCTGTCCAAGCGAGAAAAAAATTGACGGATGTGTATGGAGAAGGCGTGTTAACAGTACGCCAGTGCCAGAACTGGTTTGCAAAATTTCGATCCGGCAATTTTGATGTCGAAGATGCACCACGGTCTGGAAGGCCGGTCGAAGCTGACAAAGTTGCGATAAAGGCATTAGTTGATGCAAATCGGCGAATAACCACACGAGAGATCGGTGAGAGATTAAATTTGTCGAATTCGACTGTTTATGGCCATTTGAAAGGCATAGGCTTAACCTCGAAGCTCGATGTGTGGGTGACGCGTGTGATTCGCTCCTCAAACGTCAAGAAAATGATCCATTTTTGAAGCGGATTATTACTGGGGACGAAAAATGGGTTGTATACAACAATGTTAAACGCAAGAGGTCATGGAGCAGAAAAGATAAACCGGCTCAAAGCGTGTCAAAAGCCAACATTCACCAAAAAAAGGTGATGCTCTCCGTTTGGTGGGATGTCAAAGGAATCGTTTTTTTTTTTTTTTTTTGAGCTTTTGCCGGACAATACAACGATTAATTCAGAAGTCTATTGTCATCAGCTGGACAAATTGAATGATTCACTTAAAGAGAAGAGGCCCGAATTAATCAACAGGAAGGGTGTAGTGTTCCACCAGGATAATACGAGACCTCACACAAGTTTGGTCACTCGCCAAAAACTTTTACAGCTTGAATGGGACGTACTGCAACATCCACCATATTCTCCAGATCTGGTGCCTTCCGACTACTATTTGTTCCGGTCCCTGCAAAATGTTTTGGATGGCAAAACCTTTACCTCAAATGAAGATGTCAAAAACCACCTGAACCAGTTTTTTGCCAGCAAAGACCAAAACTTTTATGAGAGGGGAATTATGTTACTGCCAGAAAGATGGCAAAAGGTGTTGGACCAGAATGGCCAATATATAATTTAATAAAATATTTATTCATTATACGAAAACTGTCTTTCATGTTCCCCCAAAAAAACGAAATGACTTTCAGAACAACCCAATATATAGATATATAGACACACTCAGGAGCATTAAAAAGAGCGCACCAAAAAGGAGACATGGGATTGAAATGAAATTAAATACACATAATGATACAGATGAGAGAGTCACTTGATCCCAGAATCAAGAAAATTAAACAATTACAGTAAGTCAATTAAAAAAATACGATGTAACCTCAATAGGGCGTTGGACTGCTTCCTGCTGTAATACATGCTATCATACGATCCGACATCGAGTTGATTAGACGTCTAATGTTGTATAGAGACAGATGTGTCCACAAATTTTGTGCAATCACCTCCAAATATCAAACAGAGTGACACGGCTAGATATGACATTTCAGCTGATCCTAAACATGCTCTATCGGGGACATGTCCAAAGTGTGGACCTGCCATAGAAAAGTCTGAATATGACGTAGGATGTCTTGAGCAACTCGAACTGTATGCAGAAGAGCATTATCTTGCGGGGAAAATTTCTCCTATAAGACCATTTAGGAAAAGACCCTGGTGGGGTCGAAAAATACCATCAACATAACGCTGGCCTGTTAAGGTACCAGTACAACAACTAGAGTAAACCGACTGCCTTAAGCTATGGTTCCTCCAAACCATTATACCGGCTGTTCAGGCAATGCGTCGAGCGACAATGTCGGTAGAAGTATATCATTCACCAGCACGCTCCCACACCTGTACGCGGTTATTATCTTGTGTGTACGTCTATCACCCAAACAAACCAGGATTCATCGCTAAACACTACATTTTGCTAATTTATAAAATACAATATTTCTCGGGCTTGGTATCACTGTAGACGTAGTCGACGACATTGCTGTGTTAAAACCAATACACAAAACGGGCTCTTGGATCTCAGATTCACTTTCGCTAGGCGTCTGGAAATGGTTTGTGGAACAATTGGTACCCTTTCATATCCGTGTATTGTGTGGAAAGATTCATCACGGGATCCACGAGCCTTGCCGCACGATCCTCTAACCTCTTTGTCTTCCTGATCACCCCAGACCCATTACGCTCACGTGGGTACTATCTTATGCAACTGCTCCCAACATGTTCTGACTCAACGATCGACCAGGAGAGCAACACGGTGCGTCGACTAGCCTGTGAGCCAATGAGATTTCAAGCCGAGTTTTCAATCCGATGAGAAGATACCCCTCAAATTGGCTGAATTGCGCCAAATGTCTTCTCACATCTGCTTAGCATTTTTCGTTTACTAAAGCCTTCCTAGCGTTGGAATATGATCATCACGTTTCTGAATCTTTGAATCTGCGCGAAGTTTACATAGGGCCCACTTCCTGGTTACAGCACCACTGCCGGATGTGTAGTTATGCGCATTGGCATTAAACTTGGATCATTTATAAATCGGATCTTATTGTATTTAATTGAAAAGTTTCGTGCTTGTGTATTTCTTCCTTTTTGGTGAGCTATTTTCAATACTCCTGTGTGTATATGCATTGGTTATTACCAAAGTGTTTTAACAATCGACTTATAATTGCCTTTTTTATTTCTTAGTTAATTACTTTTACATTCATTGTATTTTCTATGAACATTTTATTGATTTAATAATTACTTGCTTAATAGAACGTGTTAGATATCTTTTCTGTTTTATCAATTTCCTAAATTAATACTATTTATCTTAAATTTCTCGAAATACAGAAAGTTGAAAAATGAATAAAGTTTATCATGATCAATGCATTTTTATTCATTTATTATACATCCCTTTTAATTTTCGCAATAAATTTCAAGTATGTTTATTTAATTTCATGAAACTATTTAAATAAAATAAACATATAATAAAATTAATCAAAATATTTAAATATTCACGTAATTAGAACTAACTTCAAATGTTGTAATTTACACAAGTTAAATACTGTTTTTGTAAATTATTCTACTTTTAACTATTATACACAATTTAAAAGGGAGACAATTATTTTAAATCAGAATAATATTGTTACTTTTGAAAAATACGTGGAATATATGCCAATGAATTTAATGATATATTTAATTGGAAAAATTTATTCTATTAACATGAATAAAATATGTTTTATTTAAGAAAATTCATTGTAAATAATAATTAGTTTTTATTGTTTTCAACGGTGTGTACGAGTTTTTGTCTCTAATTATATAAAAAATTCTCGTGTTTTTGCATTCCAAGTAACTTTATATTTAATAAAACGTTATGTGACTAAAATAATTCTCTATTTTGACCTTTATTAACATAGCCCAATTCTATTTTTCTGTTTATGTTGTTGAGTCGAAGCATATTTAATTTAAAACATGTTTTTAACATTAATTTAAGAGTATTTTATTTGAGTATGTATATTGTCTTTAGTCAGTCGTATTGGCCAGAAGAAATGTTGTAATATAAATTCTAGTGAATACGAATTGGCGTGAAATATATTAAGTGCATAAACTATCCAATACAAATACGATGGTGAGAAAAGGAAATTGGTTTTGTATTTTATTATATTTTTATTAGCCTTTCATTGGAAAAGCCCTGCTGAGAAAATGGCTATTGCCCAATATTTCGAAATAATACACACTCAACTCCTTTCATTTCAACAAACTGTATGGCGATCAATTTATGATCTGAATACAAAGAAAAGAAATGTTTTATTTATGTTTTAATCTCTACTTTTAATTTAAAATTTTTGTGTATTTTCTCAATCTTTTGTGCTAAATCTCCTTTTTTATACACTTCCTGGAGAATTCTTTATTCTAAACCGAAAATAAAGTATACTTAATACTACGAGTGATTTATTTCTTAATATAAGCAAAGATTAATTTATTAGAAGAAGGCAATTAATAAAGTTACGCAAAATAACTGATATGATAAAGTTTACTTACTTTTATTGACCTCAGTCTGAATTTTGAGATTTCCCGAACTCATTTTGAGATGGTACGAGTAGATGAAGCTTCAGATCATATATTGATCGTTTGAAAGCTGGCTAAATATGGTTGCTCCTCTTGATACAAGAGAATGTTAGTTTTCCAGGTAATAAAAGCTTAGTGAATGTACGAATACACAGATAGATATCTGATTTCAAAGAGCAAATTAGGTATACATATATAAGGAACATTTATATCTATAATTTCTTTTGTAATGAACGTATCAATTTACTTAATCTATTTAATATTTGACGAAACATTTATAGTTAAATACAGCTTTAGAGACGATGGCTTAGAAAATATTGTATTAATTATTATATTACAGAATGACAAGTGCTTTATTAAATGAGAATTTTAAATTATTGCGTTTCAACTGTTTTATAAATTCTAGATTTCTTATAATTTCGTTATTGATATTTGAAACTTGATAACTGTGTAAAATATTTTTATTTTGAAGAAAACTTTGATTTTTCATTTAATTGGGGGCAATCAACTTTCTAATTAATTCATTTTTGTAAATAGGTTAGTAGTTTAATTTCACTATAAAATATATACAAAAATTACATTTCTATCCATGTTTTGCATTTTGTATAATATATTAGTAAAACAAATAAACATTCCAATTGTTTTTTGAAAAAATAATTTTAATTAATATAATTTTATGTTGATAGGAAGAAGACTAAAAATATTTTTTTAACAAATGAAGAGGAAAATGAATCTGTTTTAGAAAAACAATTTTGTTCAGTTTTTGCAATAAGGAATTAGAATTGCTAAATGAGTGAAAACATTTATTTAAATGAAGTATATAGAATAGAAATATAATATTATAAACGTTAATATTTTAAAGTTCTTTTTAAATTTTATTATCTAAAAATTCTTTTCAATCTGTTAATAAATGTCAATAATTCAGAAAATATCAAGCTAATGTCTAAATTTTTTATAATCATTTATACAAAAACTAAACATTTTTCTTGATAAAACTTGATGATTGTTTTAAGTCTGGAATACCGAAATGACATACTGTGTTCTCAAATTTTTTACTGTAAAAATACAGTCCTTTATTAGAAAACCATTGAAAAAAACGCATACGCAAGCTCTTTATGTATAATACACCTTAAACTCTTCTACATTTAAGTATCAAATATTTCTTTTTAGAGCAATAAAAAGTTTTTAAGCAGATTTCACACAATGTAAGTTTATAAGTTTTTCTATTCATTTCATTTTTGTTTCCTTTATATTTTTACAATCTAATTAAAACTCTTCTTTGAAAAGGAAATTTTTCAAATGTTTATGTAACTTACTAAGTGTTAAAGTTTTAAGATTTTTTATTTTTAATTTCATCACAACTTGAATTATTTGTATTCTTATACTGAGAAGAAAATTAAAATTGAAACGGGTATGAAATTGCTTAAAAACATACGGGTTTAAAAAC
>JAPDSC010008022.1:0-10668 GCA_026290005.1 Latrodectus geometricus | reverse complement strand
GCTTTAGATCCTGATGTAATGGTGAGTTATTATTATTATTTTTTTTTAGTATTAAATGTTTAATGTCATAATTACCATTTACTTTTTGTATTTTTATTTTTAAATATGTAATCATGCACATATATACTTACAAACGTACATACATATGTATATGCGTGTATTTGGTTAGGTGTTTCTATACTCATTATATAAGATATTAACAAAAGAACGAGTAAAAAGAACAGTTATTTTCTATTCCTTGTCGATCCGATAAATAGTATTAACTTCCATAATCAATGAAGATGAATGGAATGTGGAAGACCTCGGAGTACTGGATCTTGGGAACAATCTAACGCGGTCATCTCTATATTGGTAGAGAACAATTGTTCTCTCCGTCCTCCCCCGCCTCCATCTTCCCGACCCGTGGAACACGACTGCTTCCATCAATCAAGGATAAATGAGAAAAATATACATTCTTACATGATTCGATGAAGATGAAAGAAAGAGATTGGGACACTGGAATGAGAACTTTATTTTAACGATAGTTTAAGAAAGTGTATCGAATGATTATATGTTTTTGATTAATAATCATGAAAAATAGAACACTTTATAATTATTGAAATGAAATCACACAATTAAAATATCAAATGATTCTACTGCAAAAAAAAAATTCTTTTTTTCAATTAAAATTTAATTTTTATATTTAAAAGAAAAATTAACTGCATAAAAATACAGCTTTATAGGATGCATTACTTCGTTTGCCTGTAATTGTAAAGTTTTGATTAATACACTAGTTATATAGATTTTATAAAATAAGTAGTTATATTTAATAGATATTGCATTATTTTAATTTTTTTTGTATATTAAGTTTCTTGTTGATTTTTAATAACATTATATTGTTTTAGTAATAAATGGTACGATGGTAAAATTACAATCACTAAATATTGAAGTATTGAGTATACTCAAATATTAATTATAATAAGCTTTCATGACTTCAGTTATTAAGCGAAAGTAAGTAGAGTCTACCTGGTCCAGCTGAAGATCACGCTAAGCAAGTCTATACACCTTCAATGTTGCGTAGCATCCCTCCTTTAGTGTGGTGTAGTAACTTAGATATCGATTTCCTCACTTGACCGGAGCTCAAAATGACGAAAGGACTGATTGTGTATAGGAAATAGGAGATTGGAAAAAGTATTGCAAATAGCAATATAAACTGTAGGTAAAAATTTACGATCACCTTTGGCGACTTTTTCAAAAAGTTGCCAAAAATCTCGCCATTTCGCACAAGCGAGGTCTAAAAATAAAAAGAATATTGAAAAATCAGAATCCCTCATCTGCGATTGGTCGAAATTGGTTGGGTTGCCAAAAAATGTTTATCTCCAAATGTGGAAAAATCGAGCCAAGAGTGACCATACAGTAAACCTCAGCCTAAACAGTAATATAAATATATGAAAATAACATATGTTAATAACACCAACCCTTTATGTGAATGTGATTGATCACTAGCATACTTCTGTATAATTAACTTAGAGTTGAGTTCTATTAAATAGATTGAAGCTTCTGGTAGGAAATCTTCGTAATTTAGAAGTAAGTACAAAGCAGGAGACTCACCAATAATGGATATGATATCTCCAAACGGTAAAACTATATTTGAGGTTGCTTCCTTGGCGAACTTGGTGATTTTCTTGTTGATTCCTGTTCAAAACCAATCAGAACACGATTAGGTTTTGGCCAGCTTGGCGATCAACCACGATCACATCTTGGCGAGAATCAAGGGGGCACTCTCAAGTACAGGCTAATCCTCCAAACGTATCACTTAGCCACCTTTAGTGAACACGATGGATTTCCAGTTAAATCGGGATCCGAACTTACTACCTTCCGACAATGAGAACGACCAAACTCGCCGAGGTTTCACTCTTTAGTATATTGATGATATAGAGTTTTTTATATTAAATCAAGCCCTATTAAAATTTTAACAGGTAATGTTAAATCTAAGTAAAAAATACACTATCGACAAATTGTAATTATCAGTTTGAATAAACTTTGAATCTAAACTTAAATATGGATATTTTGTTTTGGATTTATTTATTAACTGTGCCCAGAAATACTGCCAAAATAATCATTAAACGCTCCTAATCACTTCATGATTTAAAATAATAGTTAAGTGACAAAGTGGAATTTTGATCCGGCTGTGTGCGTGTGTTTTATCTTTAAGCTCTTTAAAAGCTAGTGAATACTAATAAAAACAGATGATTATTTAATTTGAATGGAATTTTTCTTTATTTTATTAATTCTTTTTTTTTTTTCATTACTTTTTTAACAGGCACAATTTTTATTAAATCCATATTTCACATTGTAATATACTCAATTTATCACTAAATTAAGGAAAAAAACTTATTGTAATTCAGATTTAATAAGAAAAAAACAAGCAACAATTTATTTTATTAATTATAATGAACTCATTGAATAATAATTAACAAATAATGATAATTAAATACATTTCCTCTTAAATTTTCCATTAGGTTTAAAACCATAAATTTCGATGTATAAATTATTATCTTAATGCCATTAATTATATCTTTTAATTATGTTTTTAAAAAAATAATCCATTCGTCCCCTAATAAATATGCGCAATTACATTGTAACGAAACGTAATTCACCATGAGGAGAATTTATCCGACAAAAGTATGTTGTATCTATATATTTTAACAATGAATCTATAAAAAGGATCTAAATGTAGGTATAAAATTTTAGTTATCTGTGTTGAACCAAATTAATTAATTCCTTATGTGCCGAGTTGATATCAGAATCGAAAGTGAAAAAGTTCCAAAATTCGTTGGATCTATCTTAGTCTTGTAAACATATAATATTAGGTTGGGGAAAAAGAAATCCATTATTTTTACATGAACTTTATGTAACTTCTTTTGGATTCACTTTGTAAAAAGGTTTAAAACAGCTTTATAGATTTTTAGGTCTTGCGCGTTATGACTGCTGACATGCGGTTAACTTCGATCATTTTTGATATTTTATAGACATTTTCGACGATGCTGTATCCACATGCGATGTGCATATCTTACATCAAAAATACCCGAACGGAATCGACGAAACAAAAATTGTACGCAACTGGTTGTTACAGTCTTATATAGGACGATAAACACCTTTCACAATTTCAGCCACCTTGCTATCTTTTTCGCCGTTACAAGAGAAAAACGGAAATGAAACGAATTTTCTGTTTGTTGTCTTCCATTTTTAAAACCTTGTACTAGTAACTTAGTGAAATAAAAAAAAATAATAAATAAATAAAAAACGCAAGAGGATATTTTAGTGTCAAATGTCCCCTTTCCAACGAGCATAAATCTGAAATTGTTTGATAGATACCTGACGAGATATCGATCACTACAGACGTCTACCGAAAAAATAATGGATTACTTTTTCCCCAAACTAATATATTCTATAATCTACTTTAACCATAATCTACTTTTAAAGTAGATCTACCGAATTATCAGTTTCGAAAAGTGATACTAACAAGGATTATTGCGATCGAGATCCAAATTTATTATTTATCGAAGTTAAGTATAAGAACATAAATATTCCCTTAGAAACTTAAACAAGAACTCAAAATTTCTTGATTAAGATTCTGGTAACTCGATATCGATTGACTGGTCCATCGATAGTATTTGCGGAGAGGAAAATCGAATGAGGTTGGAGTATGGGATATAAATTAGAAACGTTTCTGACAGCACATCAAACAAAAGACGTGATGAGTAATACTCTCACATTCTTGTTCTTGACCGTTATTAGAGGACTCGACGTGCGATTCCGATTGTTCTTCTGACGTTCCCGAAGCAATTTATTCTGACGTTTACATTTTCTTCGACTACATCCAATCGCCCACGGTGAATGTGGGCGAAATCATCGCCACGATTTTATATTGAGCAAGAATTGGTATTAACACGTGTAGCTCGTACATTTAATCCATACCAATTGCACTTTATTGCAATTGGCATGGATTAAATGTACGTCGCCAAAATTTCTCCAATTGCACTTTATTGCAATTGGCGAAATTTTGGCGACAGAATTTTGTTCATGTCTCGGATAAAATCTTTTGGTTTATATTAACTAAAATTTTTATTGTCTAATATCCGTTACTTTTTGAATAATTTTAACTTAATTATCCTATTTTTTAGTTTATTGTGCCATACTATTTATTTAATTTAGATGCCTTTATATGATTTATATTTCAGAATTTTTTTTATTTTAATCGGGAGCAAAATATATTTGCTGAAAATTTTAAATAAATATATATAAAGTAAATAAAATAATCTTTCATCACCAAATTATCCTAATGTTGCCAATAAGAGCGATTTTCCTCAAAATATGGCAACCTATCAAAATTATTTAAGTTATAATTTAAAAAGTTTAAAAATAATTCCAGGATTACTATGGGTTGCACTGATAATAAAAAATAGGGTTTTAACAGAGAAAATAAAAAAAACTTTTAAAAGCGGTTATAAATACTTAAAAATATTTAAATGAAATTTTTTATCATTACATTGATTTCCGATGGGAAGTGAGAAAACCGGAAGCATTTTAGGTGACTTCCGGTTAACAGAGGTTTGTTTTTGTTTACATTGAAAATTCCATCCATAAGTTTGTAAATGGTGAGTATCCAAATAACGAATTTCGAAAAATGTTTGAAATATATTTTTAGTATAAGCAAATAATTTTAAAACTAAATGACTCTTGGTTGCAAATAACAATGATGTGACTTCAAATCATGAAGTTTACAACTGCACAGGAATTTTACAGATTCCTTTAAAATATTTGCAAATTGAAAAATTAGTGTGAATGTTGTAGAATATTTTGCAACGACTTTATTGCAAACAATATATTTAAAAGAAAAATTATGAAAGATTTATCCTTAACATTAAGACATTTTTTTCCACATGTACCTGTCAGTTTGTTATATCACAAAAAAAAGTAAATAAATAGTTAAAAAATAAAAATAAATAAACAAAATAAAATAAAAAAAACATTTAATTCTTCCCTGCCGATTTAAACTAACCATAAAGTGAGGATGTTATGATTCATTTATTTCTTACATAAACAATCAAATACTAATATTTAATGTGCTTTACACGCTACATGAAATAAATTTAACTTTACTGAATGATTAATAAGTATTTATTTTTTAAAGCGGTATCAAGAGAGGCAAAGCTGCAATAATATATAAAATAACCCATCCCACTAAGATATTGGTCAACATTTTCTTTTCAACTGCTCACTGAAGAGCTCATCCCACTGACACATTGACTTGTTTTGGATGGGTGGACAAAATTGTCTATTCAACATTATTGGTGAAAACGATTATTTGTTTAGCTCACAGAATAATCATAAGTAAAATAAAGTGACTTACTCATGATCTCAACTGTAACGAAAGAAACAACCACTTTATGGTTAAAAAAAAATCAATAATAATGTGATGCCGCCTACTCTGTCTAGTGGTCAGCATTCCAGACTGCGGATAGGGAGGTCTGCGTTCGAATCCCAGTCGGGGCATGGATGTACTTTCTCTCTCTCCTGTCTTTGTCTTTTCCTTGTGTGAATGAGTTGTGAATGGCTGCCTACCCTATAAATGGGTTCCTATGGCATGTGTGTACTGAGAAAGTCGGACTCCACATCCATTTGCGGTTCAGTTAGAAAAGTGGAGCAGCGCACCCATATTGCCAGCCTAGCTGGCACTCGACAAATAATAATAATAATGTGATGGTAAAGAAATAAATCCTGAAAGTAAATGTATCAATTCTGCGTTTTGTTTTATAGGGTTACAGTGAAGCTTTAGTGTGATGTACATACAAATACCAAATCACAGTTCTTTCAATAGCAGATTATTGTCAGCTTGTAGTTTTCAACTGAAAAAAAATCTGTATAGATAGTTGGCATTTAAAAATTCAACTATGTTGCATATATTGATGAACCCCAGTGGCATAGTGGTAGAGACCCCAAAGCACAATTCCGCGATTTTATTCTCGGATTGGGGAAGGTTGACTCAGACTTTCCTCCCTTCGGTGGTCAATGAAATTGAGCAACAAGCATGCTTGGGAATTAAACACTGGGGTTCCGCGTTAGGCTTGACCACCTAACTAAGACAAATGCTTTGCATCCCAGAGCCCTCGGTCAGGACAACATTCATATGCACCATAGGCCTTGACCCCATGAGGCGGTGGTACCACTGAATTTAGTTTTGTACACACAAATGTTTAAAATCGTATTCTTGTCTTATAGTTATTTAATCATCTCTTCATTTAAAGAATATTTGCTTATATTAGAGTAGATCAGGGGTCGCCAAACTTTTTTGATCATCACCCCTCTATGTAATTTTTGAAATCTCCATAGACCCCCACAAAGGTAATTTTCAGGTAATTATAATAAAACTATATATTAGTCTAAATATTCAATATGAATCCGAAACAGTGAGTTAAGTAGCTACAGATTTTTTACTTCTTAATGAGATGAGTGTGTCTGGTGTTTCTTGGCAAGGTTCGCTATATTGGATTCGAAATTAGTCAATTTTAACTGTAAATCCGCTTATTAAAATATTAATATTATTTTATTTTCTATGAAGAATATAATATTAAGTCAATTATAAAAATATTTTAAATTTTTACGTACGCAGTTAGATATGTGTGATTTGCGTATTAAGAACTGTTTTTCCTTCGAGTCCCAATAGACCCCCATTCGATCCCTAGGGTTAGATAGACCCCTACTGTTGTTAAATAGACCCCTAGGGGACTTTATAGACCACTTTGGTGACCCCTGGAGTAGATAAAGAAAAAAGTATTTTATTTTATTTTATTTATTTTTTTTTTATTCATTTTTTTTTTTTTTTTTTTTTTTTTTTTTGTAATATTTTACCATTTTTATTCACACAAGAAGAATTATGAAATTATGTTAATAAAATGTTAAGCCTTTTTTTAGATTATTACTTTTTCAAAACCTTGCATAATATAATGAATAGCCTAACACTTGAGAGCTTAGGTAAGGTAATGTTTTTTAATATGTTGACTTTCGGAAAGAATATATTCACATGTCGTTAGAAAAGAAGTACAGAAATTTTCCCGACAAATGTCCACACAGGAAGCAGAAATCAGGAATATTTTCCTGTTCAACAAAGACAAGGTACCTATCTGGTATGCATCAGATGGGATATTCTATTCTAGAACGTCGCAATGTCTTCCATGTTAAGTGATACTTCTAAGAGTGCAGGCCAAGTATTGGGAATCTTCTGCTTGGTCCCTATTTCTAAGCAAGGAAGATTCCCTGGTTACTCCTATATAACTATATAAGGGAGTAAGTACCTAGACCTGAGCCCAATTCAGGTCTAGGTACTGCGGTACTAGGTATATGTTGGTGCAACAACAACTGTATATGTAACATATAATGTAATTGTTTTCCTTTGATTGCAGTTGAAGTTACTTATTTTGTAGTCACGCGTACCGATTTCTAGGTATCGCTTTTCATCCTTTGAAAAACTTGGACTTTATGTTGAGAAACTTTATTTTTTATAATAATAAAACAGTCAAAAATATATTCGTGTGGAAAAGCAGAAATAGGAAGAAGTGTTTATGTTTTTTTAGCTTCTTATAATAAATTAGTCGAACTGTGGTATGTGTTATTGAGAAATAGAATGAATGATTACTTTATGATAGAAAATGTGGAAAAAAGGAAACAATTGATGCGGTAGAAATAAAAGTTCAAAATTCGTATTATGTTAATTAAAATTATTATAAATAAGTAGTAAATTCATTACTCATGATTTTATGTTTATGTAAATTAAATAATAAAATAAATGATGGTATAATAAAATATTTATCACAAATTGAAATGATAGTTATAGGATGCTATACATCTATACCATTTTACTTTATCCCATTTTATTTAATTAACTCAATATAATTCATTTATGTTAATTAATATTCTGTTAATTAAGATTATTAATTATTATGTAATCCGTATTAAGTTAGTTAAAATTTCACACTAATTAATGATTTTATGTGTATGTAAATAAATGGTAATGATAAAATGTTTATCACTTATTGAAATGATAATAATAGAAAGAAAGGTCTTACATCATTTTAACAAATGTGCCATTTGAGCTTATTTAAATTGTTACAGAATGTTTTATCATTCTAAGTTTTTGAAATGCAAAGTAATTAAAACCATTGGCATGAAGTTTATGTTAAATTTATTGCCAACTTCACATTTATGTATTTATCATATATTTAAACTTAGTGAATATGTATTTTGAAATTTAGTAAAATATATATTACTTTTAATATAACTAAATGCTTTTTTATGGCATGATAAAGGAAAATGTTATAAAAAATAGTAATATTTCCATCTGATAAAAAAGAATTAACCAATAAAATCACGTAATATCACAAACAAAATCGTAATCGGGAATCGAAAGCTTCCTGATGAAGATATTAACAACGATAATTATTTATCCACGATCTTATTTGCTCGAAAACTGCGAAAATAAATATTTAGAATGTTGATAACACCTACGCTTATAGAATTAGGAAACCGCTCCAGAATTAACGATCCGGGAAAATAGACGATGGCGTCAATAAACAACAGGAGTGTGGAGGGAAAAAAAAAACAACTCTCACTTCCAGAAGAGTGATATTCCTTTTTTAACTTCCAGAACTTCGCACACAAAAGAAACCGGACCGATTCAGAAAACTGCAGAGAGCGGATGTGACGTCACTATACGTCAGTATGTTTTCCGGCAGAAGGAGAGAAAAGGCAAAGGGGAGCTTGTTTCGCGCACCCACGCATTACCATTGACTGGCCGTGGTGGCGCCAAAAAGTCTGGCATTTTTAAGTAGTTTAAGGACGCTAGGCTGATGATTTTTGCTCTTGCGCTTCTTTCCGACGATTTAGCATCACTTCTCACGTCTCCGCCAGATGTCACTCTTCTTCCATTTCATTCATGCAGGATTATTTATGTTATAATGGGGACAGAGGTACGTTCGAAGTGGGGAGTTGAAAAGTTTTCCTCATCTACGGCAACGGAAGAAGAAAATAAAAAAAAAACACTTTTTATTTTTATTTTTCACATTTAATGTCATTTTATCTTTTCTTTTTTTTTCTTCTAAATAGATGTTAAATATTTTCAGACTCTCAGGAAAGAATTCTTTTGCTTGAACTTGGATATGAGATAATAGTATGCACAATTTTTTGGAAAATAGTAATATTGAATAACTTCCTAATTCTCTTGCTTATACTGATGTAGAAGATAAAATTCATATAAATTATAATAGAAGGGAGATAATTAAATGTTTTCTTAAGCAGCAAATTTTAATTTAAAATAATTTGCATATTTAACATTTTTATAAATTTAATTATTTGGGACCAAAATCTTTTCCATTAAAACAAAATCATTTTTAACTAAGAACTATTTTTAAGATAACAGTTATGGTTGTATATATATATATATATATCCTCATGGGAAAATCATTAGTAAACATTTTATAATAGTTAAAATCATTTTAAATTTGAGTTTACTTAGAAAATTAAGAATGTGTTTGGACTTGCAAGAGAGACATTGTAATAAAGCAGGAAATATGATTCCTTAGTTATATTTTAAATATGTTTTTCATTTCCTTTGAAATGAAAAATAATATTTATTTTTAATAGATTATAGTACATAATTTCAACACATAATGATACATTTGAATAATTAACATGATTAATATTGTCACACATATCCATCAACAATCAATATCCTTCGTGGAAATTTGTTTGAGACAGAAGTAAATTTAAATTTCTGTAGGTTTTTCAGGGAACATTAACTGAGAAAAAACCGCTTTGCAGCCATTTTGAGATGCTATGCCATCCACTATTTGATTATTTCTTGGCCTTTACACATTTACTTTTTCCATTTTAAATAATTTAATAATTAAATAATTTAATAAATTAATGAATAATTTGTAAATGTAAAAAAATATAATAATTATATTGATGTTAGCATTTTAAATCAGCTGCTTCTTATTTTGAGGCATATTCATTTGTTTACAATTGTCGATTAACAAGTTTTCAACTGAATCTCATTTCTTACTGAAATTAATAAAAAATAAATAAAGATATTTAGAACTAAAGTTGCAACCTTAATGATTTAATTTATTAAAGTTAAACTGGAGTATAACTTATCTAAATTAGAATAAAATGAACACAAATTAAGAGACAATGGAACAAAATTTGTATTCAGATATAGGTATCCTAAATAAGTATATATCTTAAAAATTGTCACCAAGTAGGGGATTGCCTAATAGTTCCAGACTGCTGTTAGGTATTTTGTTATCCACCGCGAGGGCTTTTTCATAGATAATGTGCCGTAGTCAATAATCACAAAGCAGGAAACATGGAAAACTCCCAAGCACTCACTCCGACGGATATGTATGCAAAAAAAAATCCTTCGGTTGTTTAACAATGGTTGAGATTAAACCCGAGACTTTCCGTTCTGAGAAGGGGTTCCTAGCATTCCTCTCGCTCTTGGAAAACTCTCAAGTACTCACCCCGATAGATATGCAAGTAGAAATCCAAACTCATCTCTTTTTAAACAATGGTTGGGATCGAACCCAGGATATATATATATATATATATATATATATATATATATATATA
>JAPDSC010008020.1:0-13266 GCA_026290005.1 Latrodectus geometricus | reverse complement strand
AAAAAAAAAAAAAAAAAAAAAAAAAAAAAAAAAAAAAAAAAAAAAAACTGGATCGTCTTCGAAAAATAAAATTTCTTTTAAAAACCAGTTTATATATATATATATATATAGATATAGGAAACAAATTATCGAATCAAAATCTTCAAAAAAGGAAGCTATCGGTAGTAAAAATCTTTAAAAGTTAAAAAAATTGCTGATAATTCTTTAAGACATAGAAGATGCTGATAGAAAGAAAAAAAAGCTGGAAAAATTCTTCGAAAAATAAAAAGAGCTTTAAATAGACCTTTAAAATATGAAATATTTATATAAAATATTTAAAAATATAAAAAATACTTTCATTTTTTTAAAGAGTCCTTCAAACAATAAAAATATTTTTAGTAAAAATTTTCAAGCTGATTTCTATTGGTAGATTCTTTAGTTTGCAATGCGTCCACATAACCAACTTTTTAAACAAATGAGCCATTGTTGGTTTTAGATACCCTAATTCTCGTTTTCCATATAGCTGCCTTGATTTTTTTTTTTTAAACTAAAAATGCATTTATTTTTGCATTTCATATTCTTATTCCTAAATTGAGAAATGGAATAACCATGTATTATTACTCAATATTACTTTCACCAAAATATATGTGCCAAATGTTGCAAGTTCTAATAATTCTTTGCAAAATGTACTTCGAAAAGAGCTTATGCATCTTCATTGTATATAAAAATAACTAAATTATAAAAGCTTAAATTCATATTCCAGTTTTGAAATTGGCATGATTACAGAAAATATTTCTTCATAAATTTAAAAATTATATATGTTAAAATGAAAAAAATATGAAACCTCAGTCTATGAAATAACTCAGATCACCAAATCGCAACATATGGCGACTTTCATCGAGATGGTGCGAAAATATCCCACAGAATAAGAATATTCTCACTTAATATTTTTCTATATATTTTTTTACTTTTCCTATGTTATGAATATTATTTATTATGTATTAAAATTTATATATATTTAGAATCTAGGCTCTTTCTACTAATTAGAATGTTCTTAAAATGAGAATATTTTCAATTCTGTTGCATAACTGAGAATATTTCTTTTTACTTAAAATTAAAAAACATTTTTATTAAATAAAGAAATTAAATTTTCTCCGTATATTAAATAAAAGTCACTTATAAATAAAATAAATTTCTTATTTAATTTTTATTACATATATATATATATATATATATATATATATATATATATATATATATATATATATATATATATATATATATTACACTCACTATATAACAGCGAAACAAAATTGTTTTTGATACATAATCACTTTGTAGTGATAATTTGTAATTAGAAAAATTCTTTCACGACACACGGAATTTTTTTATTAAAGAAAGCTCCTAATAAGATCAAAGAAAAAGCATTTTTAGAAACAAGATAAGTATACTTAAATCCAAACTATTTCAGTTTTATCTAGAAAATATTTATAATAGTTGAAGCTAATTAAATTCGTTATCAGAAGATACGGAATTTTCATATTTTTTTTTGTAGGCACTTTTATTTAATTCTGTATCTCATATTCTACTGAAGTGAAACTTTTTCAATTCGTGTTTGTTATTTCAAAAGCAAAATGCTGAAATAATGAAATTTAATTTAGTCATATCCAAGTTCAGGTCGGATAAAATCATTATTTAGGTCATTCAGGTCGGATAAAATCATCATTTAAATACTTTCGAAATTATTAAATAATTTTAAATTTCCCCATTCATTCGAATTCCCATGCATTTTTTATCAGCTGCATATTGGAAGAAAAGGTGTAAATACAATGCTCGAGAAAACTATCTTTCAAAAGAAAAAAAAAATTAAAAATGACACTAAGCTTCTGTAATTTTTATTCGTAAATAATGATTGATATAGGAAGACAAAATTCACCGAACTGGCAGATGAAGAGTTGCGCTGTGCTTTTCGGATCCCCAGTTCGTCGGTTCAATACCCACCTCAGCCATGAATGCTTGGCGTGGTTTTATATCCACTTTAAATTGTAATAACCGTGCCAAATGACTATCATGAGCTAAAATTGATCTTTGAAAGACAAACCAAACCAAAGAGGGATTCGATAGCGTGCCTATTTTTGTTACTCTCAGAGGATAAACATAGATGAGAATGTTAAAAAGGAAAACAAAAAAGTTTCCGTTCTTGAAACGGGAAGAGTTCCGGGGATGAATGATATATTGCTTAAGTTAATTATATCGCGCATAAACTTTACAAGTGTTCAAATCAAGTTTTAAAATTGTCATCGTTGAAATCAAATTTTAAATTATTAATATTAATAATAAATATAATAAAATTTAAATTATTAATATTAAAGTCGCCAACTTTTAAATTGGCGACTTTCCTGCAGTAAGATTATTTCTATTTCAAGCGGCCCCTCCTCTTTTAACCACCAACTAATATTCTGCAGATTAAAAGAAGGATTTCATTTGTATAGATTGTTGATAAATATGAATGAAAATGCATTAAAATCGCTTTCTCATTTCATTCGTCGGGAGAAAAAGCAGCCGGAAACGTATTTCGATAATCTTTAGCTACTCCTCTTGGAAATGGTGAAATTATCTTTCGTGGGGGAAGGAATTCAGTGTTTGTATTGATTTCATTATCAAGAGTTGAGGTACCCGGGAAGTTATTTTATCGGATATTTACTTTTTATTTGTAAACATTGTATTTGCTGCTTTATTTTATCTGAATCTGTGTCAGTAGAGTTGGTTGAAAATGATGAAAAAGGATTTATTCTAGAAGAAAATAAGATTAACATTTAAGAGTGATTCAAATGTTTTAGTGTATGATATTTGAATAATTGTCGGAGTAAGATTCCTTTCCTTCATTTTTTTTATTTATACATTTTATTTATTTATAGCTTTCTGTTTAACTCAACGTAATTTTAGTCTTAATTTAAAGTTAATAGAAATAATTGATTTAAAGCGGGTTATATAATAGATCTATAGAACATTCTATGCGAGCTGGTCTGAGGAATATTGCTTGGATTTTCAACACTCTGAGCATAGTTATTTCACCCGACAGATTTCTCTCAGATAAGTCGTTTTCACATTTGCAAGGGTTGTAATAAGGAAGTTTTAAAAAATATCCCCCCCCCCACCTGTGATAGACATGCATGAAGAAAGCAGATGCAAAATCCGTTTTACTGTTTAACACTATCTGGTATCGAACTCGGAATCTTTCTATTCTACCTCTAGACCATGAGGACTCCTTCATAAATAATAATAAATTTAAATGTTGTATGTTTTAGAAATGGGTTGGATAAAACTTGTTTATTCTTATTTTTTAAATAGAAATTCCATTAATTTTTAATTTTTTTTTAACATCTGCGAAGTAAAGTATTGAAAATAATGAGCTTTTATCTTTAAAATGACCAACTTTAGTACTAAGCTATGGGTAAGCAGCAAAACAAATTTCCTAATTTTATGCATTTTTAAAAGTTGATTGAGCATTTTGTTAATCCCATAACCAGGAAAAAAAAATGGTTGATTGCATGTTACTTAATCGTTCATAAAAGTAACGTGGGATCTCCTATGTTTATCTATATCTCATTTTCACCTTTTTGGTTGGTTGGAATAATGCCAAGGGATATATTATGTTACTGTTAAAATATTGTTTTCCACGTGTAAAATGATTATTAATATACATCAATTTTATTATGATAACATAATGTGAGTTTCACAACCGGGAAAAAAATTATCCACTCGCATTAAAAAACTAAATCATTCTTTTATGGGCCGTAAACCATATTTATTACATTTTACGAGTGTAATAAATTATTTATTAAATACTCACACACAGACATGAACTAATTATTAATGGGAAAATATAAATAGGGATATTAAGAACCACATACTTGATTTTTGTGTAGTCAACAAATCAATTTACCTGAATGTTAGATCAACAAGTGTTTATAAAAAATGACATTCCTGTCCATTGAGTTTATTTTCTGCAGCTTTTTTCACATCACTCTCAGAAGAGAATATTGTTTCATGCATTTCCCTGTTTTAAAAAAAAAAAGTCAAAAGTTGTCATATCTGGTCTGCATGAGAGATGACCTCTTAATTTAAATTTGCAGTATTTCTTGATTTTTATGAGCAACATGGATCCTGTCATTGTCCTGTTAAAAGATGACACCCTCGCTCGACATATCATTCAGATTGGACTTATTTTTCATCCATAAGAAATAAATGAAGCTCGGAACTCCAAACGAGAACGCTTCTCGCAAATTCTTACAATTCTTGTTGATTTGATTCGTGTGCGAACTTGGATCTCTATCGAATGTTCCTTCGTGTGCAAAATGTCACTGTAAAATAACTCATCAAATTAAATTATTATCGTTTTGAATAAACAATTACTGGGATAAAGGAATCAAAGACGAATGTGTGAACTTGTTAAAATTTGAACTGCCAGAACTTTAATTTATCATTAAGCTATGCCACACAGTCCGCTGATCTATGAATTGAAATACCCTATTGAATGAAATCCAAGAACCAAAATCCTAATTTTTCCATCCCTTGGCTATTTTGATGACATTCAATTATTTAAGGCGTCTCATTAAAAACGGAGGCGTTTTCTTATCTGTAATTAAACGAAAAACTGTCTTGGTATTTTTATTAAAAAAGATTATTTATATTAAAAAAATCTTCTTTAATATAAACAGCCGATAGAATATTTTCTTGGAGGTTTGAAATAAATAGGAGTTGCAAGGTATTGTTGATGCAAGTATAATTTTTCTTTTATGGTGTATTTTTATTTGAAACTAAGAAAATAAATCCCTTTTTATTAAGAAAATATTTGTATTCAATGCTGAGAAAATATAGCTATTATGCTCTGTATTTTCTTAGAATTTTTTTGCAAATTTATTAGAATTTTTTATTGATGATGTTATTAAGAATTCTATATAATTTTAATGCATGCGTACCAAAAAAATTCAGTGCCATCTTTCTTGTATACCCCTTTTATAGGTTCAAAATTGAAAAAAAAAATTATTACTTTAACTAAATATTTTTTAAAAAGTGGTTTACCCTATCTATCACAGTTTGTGGTACCATCATTATTATTATTTGTGCTAAGATTAAATTCATTAAAGAAATAATTAAAATGAACTGGAAATGGATTAAAAAGGAATTGGGAATAAGAAAAAAATCTGTCTTAAAGATAATTCAAGATTTATAGGGTAATAATGATTAAGAATACCACATTATATATAGTCAAAAAAATTCTAAATATAATATTATTCTGCTAGTTTAAAATTTAAATTGTTCTATTTTCAAAGCAACAAAGAGTGATTCTTATGCGAAATTCCTCTCCTAGTTTTCTAATTTGGAGTACTTCACGCAAAGTTATTAGCGCTTTGTCATTCAACTTCGACTACATATAAGTTTTAATTAAATATCAGAAATAGTGCTGTGTTGCTTTTTGTAGCTGGTGCTCCTTATTCGAATTTCACTTTTGGCTTGGAACAAAAGAGGGCGCTCTCTTTCGTATGTAAAGTACAAAATATGTTGCAATTGTAATTAAGCAAGGCATCTTCGAAAGGAAATTAAAAATGCGTTTAAAAATATTTCCAAGGTTGTGACACAAATTAAGAACCTCTTACGGAGGGCCACTTCTTTTTTGATTTATTACCGAGTAAATGAAACCGCGTTCTAAAAATTATTCCATTGTTGAATGCTTGCCGTTCACTTTGTGTTGGGGTCTCGGTTTCATGTGCTCGCTTTATTAAGAGATCATGTGACTGTCGGAAGGGCTCTTTCTTTTTGGCGATGGGGAATAATGAAGCGCTTTCTTGGCGGTCTTAAAAGAGCGACTGATGTGTGAAATAATGGACATGATGGAAAAACTTTAAGCAGGGAAATATTCCTAGGGGCACGTGCCCAAATTGCGCGAATGCTTGGGTCGGTGGCATTTTTTTATGCTGCAGTTAGTGATCGGAAAATAGTCTTAAGTTAAAAAATTATTGGGATATATTAGGTTGACGAAAAGAAATCCATTATTTTTAAGTGAACTTTTTGTAACTTCTTTCAGATTCGCTTTGTAAAAAGGTTTAAAACAGTTTTCATGTAGATTTTTAGGTCTTGTGCGAAGCTACGACGGCTGACATGCTGTCAAGTTTGATAATTTTTGATATTTTACAGACATTCTCGACGATGTTGTATCCATGCGAGATGCATCTTTAGCATCCAAAAACCCAAATGGAATCGACGAAACCAAAATTGTGCTTAACTGGTTGTTACAGTCATATATAGGACGATAAACACCTTTCACAATTTTAGCCACCTGATTAGCATTTTCGCCATTATAAAAGAACTAAAATGTATCGAATTTTCTGTTTGTTGTCTACTATTTTTAAAACCTTGTACTCATAACTGAATTAATCAAATAAAAAACCGCAAAAGAATATTTTAGTGTCAAATGTCACCTTTCCAATGAGCATAAATCTGAAATTGTTTGATAGATTCCTCACGAGATAGCGATCACTACACACGTCTACCGAAAAAATAATGGATAACTTTTTCCTCAACCTAATATTTTAAGTTATCTATATTAACAAAGTAATTAGTGTGCTGGTCTTATGTTCAATGCTTTGTGAGTTCGATATCACCTAATGCGTGAATTCCATTTTAAACTGTATGCTCATGTTGAATGAGCCTTTTTGTGCAAACCGGGAGGACAGTCGTTTAGTTAGCGCTTTAATCGTTTGTGGGTTCGAATCCCATCTTGGGCATGGAAGTTAATAATGAATCGGAAACTGTAGGTCCTGGCCTAATGAGTCCTCATGTAGAAACAACAATCATTAAATGACGACAAAAAAAATTATTTTTTACTTTTAATGAATGTAACCTGTAAACAAACTTAATCACCTCGTTATTTTGAATCCGGTTAAGCGATGAAGTCGACACCTGAGTAAGCAACTTCCTCTCCACCCACACCCAGCTTAGAGACATTGGACTCACCAAAACTTTTAACTTGAATAGACACTCTTAGCACAAAAGTCTTCTGCGAGGTCAGGCGTCAAGCCAGTACTGAATACTTGAACTTTCTCCGTCACTTTTACAAACACAGACGAGTTTTTCACCTCCAGATTATCGCAGCATCCTTCTAATTAATTTCTTTTTTTCTTGTTTGTCTTTTTATCTGTATAAAATTGATTCCTTCAATTTTATACAGATAAAAAGACACGATGTATGCATGTGCATAAATAGCATTTTATGAAAAGAAATTGCCAGCACACTACATTAAATTCCAGATCCGGTTACCATTACTGATTTTCTCATCTCTGTTGTAATTGTTAATGTTCGATTATTTTGTGCTATAACGTGTCGATTAACTTGAGGTTATTATGGCCGAGCTGGCAGCTGATTAGCCCGCCTTCTGGCCTTTAGTTCATAAGTTCGATCCCCACCTCAGGTATGGATATTCAAAATACTCTTTAACCTTTCTTTGCATAATGGTGGAAATTTCCATCATAACCTATAATGCCCAAAAATTATATAAAAGAACAAGTTCACTTTAAGTGGATCGTGTTTGGATACCTTTTTAATGTCCATTGCATAAAAAGAAACATAGCTGTCAAAAATAAACAAGTGTCATTATCAGTGCTTAAAGTTGTCTCATTCCGCTGTTTGTTGTAGTTGCAATAAACGTATGATTTCGTTTATAATTTTGTTTTATTATATTAGAGTTTTTATTGCTAAAAAATTGAAAATGAGGGGAAGAAAGGTTTGTAACACGTGTTTCTGTTATTTTCCTCTTTTATTTCTATTGAGTACTAAGATAATGATCTAACTTTGGAGGATGATGGAAATTTTTAGCATATTGCTTTTTGCTAAATTTATACTATAAATATATACTAAGATTTTTTTAAACCATTTTTCCTTTAATTTTGAACATGAATTATATCAACTTGATTTATTTCACCAATAAAGAAAAAATCATGCAAAGAAGGGTTACGCTCTTAGTCCCTATCTAATTACCTATCATAAACAGAAAATGACCGTTTAGCTATAACCAAAATTAAATATCAGCTCCTACCTATTTTAATTTGTACACAGTCCCTATCAGCGATTGACTCTGCAACCTTTAAATTGATTGAAAGTTGCTCTATTGCTTGTTAGTAAAAATTGAAAAGCGTGATAAAAAAAAGTTCTAATTCCGGTGGCAGAAAGAAAGAGAACCGAATTTCAAAGGAAAAATTGCTTTTTAATTGGCATCACTTTCCTGCGGTATGTGCGAACCTCTATAGACGATAATCAACCGATAATTAAAAATGAAGTGAAATGAATAGAAGTCTTTTGAAGCTGTGTGTGTAGGAATGCTCATTGTTTTTCGTTAAGAGAGATTAAGTAGAGTTTAATTTACTTTCATCACACGGTTAGTGATCTGCGTTTTCATCGTAAAATTACACATCAGTAAATATGAAATAACAGAATTATTTCCCTATAACGATATTTTTAGTTGATTTGGGACGCAAATCTAAGGCTATATTATAGGAAAAAAGTTCGGATAAAAACAATGAATATATTTTCGTAGATTTTAATTGTACGTTTTATGAAGAAAATTTATAATTTAGTGAACACAGTGAACTCCTTAACATATTTGATTTGTGGATCAAACCCTAATGAGTATTTTGGCACTTTTGAGTATGTACTAAAAGTGTTTGTGTAAAATTATTGGTTTTTCCTATACGGTCACGATTTTGCACACAAGGGGGAGCTGCTGAGCTCAGTAGTTCGTGGGTTCGATTCCATTGGAATTTAGCTGATGGCTCCCTAGTTTTAATCTTTATTTATTTTATTATAGAAGCTGAGGATATTTTCCCGTATTGTGCCTAAACATTGTCCCTCTAGATGGCTATCTCGATTCAAACTGCCAAAATTACGTAATGCTCTGTACAGCCTTCTTGTAAGGTTTTCTTTCTCGTAAAATTCGATTTAAATAGAGGAATTGACATTATAGAAGTCAAAGGCAACCACAAAATATTGTGTGAATGCCGAGTTCAACTCGAAATTTTCCTTTGGGCAATGTTTATGTGACCGAGAATCTTCTTCCGCGCATATTTTGGAATTTTTCTGAATCTCACCCCCAGAAAGTTAACGAAATCTCTCTTTCTTTCTCTTTCTCTCTCACTTTCCGACAGAGATTCGGTAAGATAAAGAATGCGTCACATTCTTAGCTATGCGTTATTGTAGTTTGTTGTAAAGCTGCAATTACTATTGTATATAAACTGAAAGCTGATAAATTTCAAAATTTTTGTTCATTTATTTAATAACTCGTAAAAGCGTTTCGGATTTTCTCCTTTTATTTTCTAATTTTGAACAAAATGCCTGGCTGAGTATTGTTATAGTGATTATTATAAATCTTAACGATATCGTTTAGTTGTAATAAACACACAAATTGTACAATATTTTTTACCTTTTTTAATGCCTTGAAATTAAGTTAAATATTTATAATTAAGATTTTCATCCATTGGTGTTTCTTAAGCCTCAGTGAAGATTTCTTCCTCGTCATCATTAGTTTGGCAACTTTTAGAGAACTGTCGAAAACTTCAACTGCGTATTTTCGGTAAGATTTTTAAAATGTAATGGATTATATCCACTTATAGCAAAGAAGAAACCCGGAAAACTCCCAAGTATCGTCTCCAACGCATGTGCATGCAGAATCCAGAAACTTATCTTTTATCTTGCGTTTCCAATAGTGTCTTGAAACGAACAAGTTCCTAAGTTTCCCACTGGGTAATAACACTTGTTTTATAAAGGTAAGCTAGAATTTTAATGCTGAAAATTAGCTACTCCTTTTAATCCGCGTAAAGGATTGCTTAACGCTGCTGTATATTTATGACGTTAACTGCGTTTCGAAAGTTCGTATCACACATAATGGGCCATATTCACGTTTCACAAGGGAGAGAACCCGGAAAATGCTCAAGCATCCACTCTGGTATAAACATGCATGCAGAAAGGAGAATCTCAAGATCCATTTCCCGTTTTTCAACAGTGACTGGAATCGAATCCAGTATCTTCAGCTCTGAAGAACTCTGTCCAACCACTAGCCCACTGTGAGTCCGATTATCTTCTCATTTTTTTGTGTACATGAGAGATTTTGACCGCTCTTCTCAAAACGCGTGGTCAAGTTCCTCGCCATTGATATTTATCGCCTGAATTAACACAAAATGGTAGAGCTAGAATGACTTCCAAGTTCCAAACCCACTCAAACAAGCTGTATGAGTATTTCATTTACAAAATGTTCATTTCACATTTTTTCCCCTACTTAATTAATAACAAGTGACATCAGACTAAACTGGTAGCTATATTTTTTTAACTATTTCGATTTTACTATAAATTACAAAATAGGCTCATCGTAGCCTTGTGATAGGAAATGCCCTTCTGAGCAAAAGGTCCCGGGTTCGATCCCAGCCACTATCGAATAGCGGGAGAGGGAGGGATTTCTGCCTTCTCCCTGACCGTCTGTCATTGTGGATGCTTGGGAGTTCTCTGTTACAACTCCTTAATGCAGACCACTGTCTATGAAAAGTCCTGCCGTATATGGGGCAAGACTGTGGGAAGTATTAAAATGCCTTATAACAGACTTAAGCAGTTAGACAATATGCAACGCCATGTAAAAAATTACAATATGTGTTTTTAATGATGTGAACTATGTAAAATAATATTATAATATAATCGACTCTGAGACTAATGAATGAAATCTGGCCTTTAGTTTAATGGGTTCAAAACTTTGTTTTGCAGATGTTTTTAGTCCCTTCATAATTGTACGTTTCGGGCAAATTAGTCTTCGTACACAAAAAGCGACCGTTTTTAAACATATACAAAAAAAAAATGTATATGTTTAATTTGCAATATGTTCTTAAATATGTATAATTTGAAATAAGAATAAGAAATTTTCTAGAAATTTAGTTCAACACAAAATCGTTTGCTTTTCATCCGTGTTTTAAGTTAAATTCTGTCCGAATAAAATCGTCTGTCTAAAAATATTTCCAAAACTATTTTGAAATTGTAAAATTGACATTATGTGAAGATTTACACATAATGCCAACTGCGGCATAATGCTCACGCGGAAAAACTACGAATGTAAAACTGTATATAATGTGTCTTAAAAAAGATAGTAATATTTTTTCAATTGCAAATTTCTGTGTAATTGTTTCATAATACTTCAGTTACTGTCTATAAAAAGCTTATGGTTGGGTATGCAAAGGGAAATTTTTCTAACATTAATCAATCCATCAAAAGAATCATCATCCTTTCGTCATCACTTGACCTTTTCGTACTTAAAAACTTTCGGGGGTATTAAAAAACGAAGGGGGGAGGGGAAATGCCGCGAATCCGGAATTGCAGTGGCGATGGTAAGTTCCGCGTTATGGCCGGAATATAAATGGGAAATGGGATTGTTTTGATTAATTGAAGACATTTTTCCTTCACTTTCTCTCCAACAGAATGACATTTTCGCGGAAATCTCGGGTTAAAGACTTGCAGATGCCTCGTAAAAATGATCGATTGCTTTTACGAAACAAATTGAGGAAATTAGTCGGAATTTATAACCTTTTGTGGAAACATCTGAAATCCGACGATGAAATTTGTTAATGGAGATTTTGCCGTGAATAATCAATGTGAATAATCCTTGTATTTTTTATCCACAGAATTTTTGTTCATGTGTTAAAAAATTGAAAAAAGATTAAGTGTTGATCGATGGATAACTTAAAAGCTATTTTTCATTTTAAATTTCTGATGACAGCTTTTGTAATTAATTCAAATCGTTATTAACACTGGTGTGAACGCACTGTAAAATTGCTTATCCTGCGATGCACTCCGTCATGGACCTTTCCTCGCTTTAAGAAAGATGGCGTCTTCGTTCAGTTTTTAAAATTATTACTCATGTGTCTTTATTCGCTTAGCGATAGAGAAATTGTATAGTATTAGAAGGGCCCAATTTGGGTTGATGTTTGTTAACAATTTTTAATATATCAGGAAATTTAAAGATTTCCGAATTAAAATTGGCAACGAACTTGAATTTATAATGATATTAAAGATAAGAATTTATAGTGAAAAAATACACGTCATCTTTTTTTTATATGAATTAATGAAGAAATGGTTGTCATAAAGTAACTATTTAATGATTATTTTTTATAAAATTTTCCATTTTACAATTTTTTACCAACTTAAAATTAAGTTATGGATAGAACTAGTTCTTTGTGGAATATCAAATCTGGATTATCAGAATCGAATAGATGCCTATTTGTTTCTTTTGATTCTTAATTGATCCAATCAGAATCAACACGACCCTTATCCAAAATGTTGTTTCTTTTAATATATATCGACCGGCAGTTTGCACTAAATTTTTGCAAGAATGAAATAATTTTATCGTTTTAAGAAATTTTAACAATAAAGAATGTGTGTTCTGCGATATTTAGATATGTAATGAAAGTGTGGCCAGATTCACTACATTAGAAATTTTAAATTAAATTATTAGCCTATACGGTTAACTGTAACTGTGGTCGCATACCGAGAATAAATCGTTATTGTGTGGTATCGTATGTAAAAAAAATGACGCAAGCTAAATTCATCATTTTACCGGAAAGGGTTGAGCAAGAAAGGAGCTCATAAGAAATACTCATGTGTTTCCGCCAAGAAATATTCGGCGTTTATTATTTCCGCAAACGTCAGTAACTTCTTATATGAAAGTTAGTGTACCAATCAAAATAAATTAGTAAATAAAATTGGTAATTAAAAATATTGATTTGCTTGCATTGTATTTAATTAAAATGAAATCAAAACGGAATTTTAATTAGAATACGTACATGAAATATTGCTAAGTCGGAAAGCATTGGGATCTATTAATCGCACAATTCCCAGAAATTCTCCGAAATCAGATGTCATAATAGTTCTGTAAATTAATCACCGGTAGCTGCCGATATAGGAACAGGTCTGCTGCTGGAACAGGTCCGTTCGGGTCGGACATTAGGAACGCTCCGGCCGGAATATCTAACAAGTTCGTCATTCGGTTCAACGTATCCCTTTCCTGACGTCAGCCCGGCAACACTGTTGCTTTCATTAGCGTGAGAATGTCTGAGAAAACGAGCCCTGTTTTTCTTCCTTCCATTTGATGGCCGGCATTTGTTATCCGCTTTTGTCCTGGTGTTCGTTTCGAAATGGAAATATCGCCTGCCGTGGACGACGTTTTTCTTGCCTGTCCGACAAGCACTTATTCCGAAACGC
>JAPDSC010008009.1:0-23126 GCA_026290005.1 Latrodectus geometricus | reverse complement strand
TAAAATAGAAAAAAACCATGCATGATAAGAAAAAGGAAGAGCTCTTTCCTTTATTTGGAGCTAAAATATGTCAGCGGTTTTGTTGCAACTCAATTTATCTTAACGCAGTATATTTTCGTATTTAAATATACTCATTTTATGAAAAACAACTCTAAAGCATCTTCAAAATGTATCCTCGGGATATGCCATATTATATCTAACAGAGCTTTTTAAAATAATTGTAAACAAGACAAAAGAATTCTGATGTAACATTGAAATGAATTGAATAAGGTGTAAAAAATAAAATTACGTTTGCCTTTCACTTCAAAAATATGTTAATATTTATTTATTCCCTTTCAATCTAAAAAAGTCGGAGATTTTTCTATAAAATTAGAAAGTTAGGTAATCTTTTGTCATTAAGGAATAATATTTCATTTTGTATGCATATCTTAGTCAAATTAGTAAAATGTTTCTTCGTATTCTTGAAAAGTTTACATTACTTAGCAATTACCGTTAGGTATAAAAAAATATGAAAAATATCTGTATTCATTTTTTACGGTGTAGATTAAAACATTTAAATAACTTATATTATGCAATTAGGAAAGTATTCAACTAGTATGAAGCACTTAAAAATGACATTTTCTTTATTAACAAATAGGTGAGAAATACTCTCAATTAACACTTTAGGATCACTTAAGTACATTAATTATCATATCAATAGTTTGTCTATATGTCATTAGTTTCTATTTTTGACGAATCTCTTTATTATTTTCTTTATCTACTCATTCATTCATCTTTAAAAATTTATATTTCTTTTAAGTTCTGAAAAATATTATACCTCTAGGTATAAAAGGTGGTTTTTAAGTAAAATCTCTCGAATTTTGTTTAATTACATTTAAATAAACATATTTTAAAAACACCATATTTATCAAAGAAGATTTTTCTTAACCTTTTAAAATCATTTAATTTCGTTATGCTTATAAATTTTACAAATGAAATATATTATCATATTTTGAAAACCTTTAATTTTAATGATCAATTCTACTTACCAAATATTCATATCCTCTTAGCAAAAGGGGTTTATATGAAACCTAATCATTGCAATCCCTATGACAATTCTGAAAAATAAAAATGAGACAATTTACATCAGAAATTTTTGTATTTAAAATTAAATAATTCGACAGTGAATGTACTGCATGGAATTTCTAAGTAACTTCTTTCTGTATTAGCATATTTAAGTCAACTGTTAAACAATGAATAATTGCATGTTATAATTTACGTAAATGAACATTTTGTGAACGTTTTTTTTATTTTATTTTAGCACTATACATATTTAACTACTGAGAATAAAGGGAAAGATAATTTTAAAGTAGCACACCAAATTTGTTTTAAATTATTAACTAATGTATTAAAACTAAGCTACCTTTTAATGAATAAGAATACTAAGTTTAGTATGAGAGTATTAATGAAAATATTATAATAGTAATAGTTATATTCTTTTGACGAGGTAAGTTTACGATTTGTATAAATTTTTTTTTCAATAATAACAATGCTTAGGTTCAAAATATAGGAAAAAAAATTGTACTTTCAAACAAGTAATTAATAATCAATGAAATCGCTTACATATATTTTTATATAAATACATTTAAAGCATTAAAAATATATATTTTACAGAACATAAATGTAAAATATTCATTTGTATTATTGATTACCAGGTTCAGTATTGTTTTCTAACTTAGTCTGGGGTTTCAAGTAAACTCATGGATGCTTGTTAATAGAAACAATCAAAAGTTACATAAAAATGAATTCTAGTAAAAGGGATTATAACTACAAACACATATTAATCAATAAATTGAAGAATTTGTAATTTTTTAAAATATTGAAGTTATATGCTATAAATTATGATTAAAATGGAGAAGTTGTGTCTGATTTACAGGGGAAAATAATAGATGTCGTCGTATGTAAAACAAATTGGTTGATCATGTTATGTGTAAAGTACATGTAAAATGCTTTTCTTAAAGAAACAACAATGCCGTTATAAATTGCAAAAACAATTAGCACAGAAACTCATTCTTATGATAAATTATGATAATATTATTGGTAAGTGTGCATCTGCAAGCAGAGATAGTTCGGGTATCATTAATATCAAATATCCAAGTAATGATAACAATTTTCAAACACCAAGTGCTAAGGCTTAGCAACTAAACTTACCCGGAGTTTAATATTTTAATTTCTAACTCAGTTATTCTGGAATAACAAGAGATATATGTCTGCTTTCTCTTTTCTGCACTCATATCTATTAGAGTGAGTATTTTGACTTTTTCCATGTTTCTTTAATCACAGTATATGACTTACTGTGCATGAAAAGCACATATTATTATTCTCAATGATTTCTTATCTCAAAAGAGATAAGATGACTCTAACAACTTCAAAACTGCTAATAAAATCTAAATGTTGACGGAATGGAATTATGTTTAAAGTCATGCGTTGTGTGAAATCTTCCTTTTGGTCACACCGTTCGTTTACGCAGAACAACGGGTACGCGCCCATGTAAATTGTAATATACTTTAAGGAGAATCTGCTAAAACCCAATTATTTTCTGTGGGCATTTACTCTCAACAAAATGATTGAAATAGTTTTCAGGAAAAATATATTCATTCTATGATAAGAATAGTATAGTCTCACAATACAATAAAAATGCAAGATGCACTGGGAAGAATATTTCAAAACTCTTTTTAGAACTCATCAATTGCAAGAAATAATCTCCCGAAGGATTTGCTGCAGCAATCGCTGTCATAAATGAGCTGATACGACAGTTGTTGCATTTTTATTACAAAAATTGGGCAGGAGCCAAATCAATTGAATAAAAAAATGGAATAATCAACGTTGTAGATACATATTTTTCAAAATTTTTATTTCTTAATTTCAGCATATGAAATTCTTTTTTAACGTATGTGGTAGGTTCTGCAGCACAATTCTATTTTTTTTCTGAGAATGTTATTTATTCGATACAATTTTACAAAAATTAGAAATTATCAATAATGGACTTATCATATTTACTACAGGAGTGATTCAATAGATCTGCTAAATATTATTTTGACCTCTTTATGTGATTACTATATTGACGTTTTTGGTATGTTTATAGACAATTTTTATTTTCAATATTTGAAAAATTAGTTTTGAGTATCAGCATATATATCAAATATTGTAATAGCTTAAATAAAATTTTAAGTAAAATTAATTACGCATGAAAAAAATAATATAAATTAAAGCATTTTGCTTTAATTTCCCATACTGCAATTTTAAATAAAAGGTTTTCATTTCACTGAAAAACTAATTAATTACGTAATTTTGCAATTAATGCTAAAAGTAGTCAACATAAAAATAACGGATATTAAATCAACAAATGCAAACTAATATTGGATTCAATAAATTAGAAAATACATTTGCAGTTATCTTTACTTCATTAACAACTCCCTAGAACTAGTTAATTATTCCTTTATAGAATTATATTCCTTATAATCGATAGTAGCCATTGTAAATACCAAATTAACTGCGTGAATCTTCAATACTCAAAATATTCGTTGTTCGCAATTTACCCTCATACGCTGATCCAATAGAAAGTGAACGCAGCTCTTAATACAAATAGATGTTCCGATGTTGATCAACAAAACAATTAGTGTTTTGTCTCCTCCCTCTGCCTCCTAATTACTTCGCCAACTTTGTTAATGCCTCCTTCCCCTGCGTTAAGAATGCACGGAAGAAACATGGCGAAAGGAAAACAGTGCGACTTTCCTTAACGACTCTGCGAGGGAAGTTGGATTATTAGCCAGAGAACGTTGTCGGGAAAAAAGTGTAAAGGTAAGAAAACGGGAAAGAAAGAAAACCTTTTCTGGAAGTCAATTACTGATGAAGAAATGCGACACGGAGAGGACCTCTAATGGCATCTCTCTCTGCTCTATAAATGGAGAAGTTGTGGAGGGGGGAACGCATCCGGCACAACAATAAGAAGGTGACCGCCGTCCACTAATCGGTACTGACCGCTGCAGTTTTTATTTTATTTTTGCTTCTTTTCGCCTCTTTCATGTATCTATCCGTTGTGGAAATGTAGCATTCTTTATCCTCCAAAATTACTTTTCTTATACTTTGAAAAGATTTTTCATTATAAGCGAATTTTCTTTTCGAATGAATGAAGACAATTCGAGTAATGTAATTATTTTTATTTGAAATGAAAATTGATTATTTTTCAACGGTTTAAATAATATATTTTTGAGTTTGAATAAAACTTTAATTGAAAAACTTAAATAAGTTTCTGCATTTGCTTAATAAATGCTTTGTTCAAATATTTCATGAGTAATACTTAATGTGACGTGCTAATTTTTTAACATTATTAGCATTACTAATGAATAAGTAGCTATAGAAATGCGAAATTAATAAAAGACTGTTTTTATTATTAATGAAATATTATATTGATTGATATCAAAACTTGATATGATATTTTTAAGATTTTTAATGTCAAAACCTGCGTGCATTTACTAATTTATTAATTCCAGAAGGTAATTTAAAATTAAATCCATAATAGTATAAATCCCACAAAATATGCAAAATTAAATTAATGATAATAGTTTGAAAAATTCATTTAAGATATATAATAAGTATTTAAAGAATATTTATATTTGTGATAATTTGATGATGCATTTTAATTAAATATACAAAAATAATTGAACTCAATTTTAAGAGATGCTAGAGGGAAAAATAGATAATATAAATCCAGAAAACATATACTTATATTTTTACTCTGTTAAATTGTAAGAGTGATAACTATACGAAATTCACTTAAGCCATGTAAATCTCTCTCTCAACTAAATAAATATTAATTTTTTTTTTAATTTATAATACTTTTAGACTGTCTTTTCATTAAGTATACAAATGTTGTTGTTGTTGCTTATCCCCCTGGTGTAGGCTTTCCTACACCAGGTCCAGAAGGCGCCGACGTGCCAGATCCTCATAGATTAAATCCTGCTCATCCCACAGATGCCTCCAGGAGGCACCAGGACAAACAAGAAGGTGAGCAGGACTGGCAAGGAGGTAACAAGAATAAGGAGAGAAAATCCTCTCCCTATTCAAGAACTTCAGACATTTAAGTATCCACTCCTAAATCTCGTCATGGCCGATTGAAGAGGCCGGGGGTCATTGCATGACAGAGATTGACTTGGAACATTGGCAGAATACCAATGATAAACCGTTGAACGACATACAAATGTAAGTATACAAATGTAACTGTACTGAATGAACTAAGAGATCTCAGAAAGCCCTATATTAAGCCCTAAAAGGGATGTAAATATTTAGGTCAAACATTCAAGCAGGGATTATTTATATAATGCTTTATTAATTATGTAAATAATCACAGTATAAAGCTCACAATAAATCATATATAATAAAAAATTAGTTGTTTAAAGAGCGTTTTTAGATTCGGAATATTTTGGTCTGTATTTTAATTAAGTGCACAAAAAATAATAATGCTCCATACATTAAGAAATGTAAGTTTTGATATCAATCAACATAATATATCTCAGTAATAATAAAAATAGTCCCAGGTTTAATATTTTTATATCTCTGTAACCATTTATTTAAGCTATAAGGGCTGATTCAACTGAAACTTGAGTTTAAAGTAGATACGGTACCACAAACACAAAAAATTAAGGTGAGAATTGAACTCGCTAATAGTTGAATTAAAGTCTAGAATGTTAACCAACCCGATAAAAAATCTCATCGTGTTATCTGATTAACTTATTAATAATTTCAAACCTTTTAAAAGTAATTATGTAAATATTATTAGTCATTTGACTTTTCGCACTTTGTTAAGAACATTATCCTTATGAATGAATGCCTCTTAATACATTAGCCTGTATTTTTAATTATGAGCATTTTTCCAAGAAACTACAGTTAATAAAATTTTTATAAGAAATGTATTCTTTGTAGTAAAATAAAGTTTCTCGCTTAAAAGTTGTAAGAATTAAGTGAAAGATTTCGTGTGTTATTTTGTTACAAGAGAAAAACTCTCTTTACCTTTATTAATATAAGTAAATATCGGGTTGTAGCAAAAGTTTTCCATCTTTATTAATTCCAAAATAACTTTTAATAAAGTTGGAAAAATAAGCATAAATGTTGTAGCTTTAGCACCTGTAGGAATCACCACCTGAATCCATGAAATTTTTTCCAACGTTTTGATGGTTTTTCAAAGACTTCGTCCCAGAAATTTTGTGGCCAAGAGTTCAAAAACAGATCAATTTCATTGCAGGTGTACTGTGCGAAGCAAAAATAACTGCAGATACGAAAAACGGTAAAGATCTAGATGGAGCGATGTCGAGGTTATATGATGAGTGCATCAAAAAATCTCACTTGAGTCCATATACATTTCACCTAATTTGACTGGGAGTTATAGCATAAGTTCCATTTCATATCATTTAAAAAAATATAAGTTCCAGAGAGGGACAAACCTATTAAGTCAACACATGTGATCTTGCATTATCTAGATGCTGCCTTACCTTCTTACACCGTAATTCAGTTCGAATTTTGTATACGTTACAGCATCAACACGGATTAGCATTTCACTATACAACTTACTGTGATGGCGTTACCTTATTTCCGATATTTTTGTGAATAATGCCATAGCAATAATTCCAGATACAATGCACGATATTTTTGTTAATCGATTTGAGCTTTGAATGGCTACCAACGGGCTCACCAGACGGAAACCTATTCCTTTTTTGGTTTGAGTTGTTAAATTAATTTTACTTTTATTACATGTGATAAACTGGTCTTGAACTTCGTCTTTGCGTTGATAATCAAGCAGATTAATGCATTCTGAACATGCCTGCCCTTATCTTTTTCAGTCAGCTAATGCGGCACCCAGCAATTGAAAATATACGTCAATTTACGTGATGTATAACGTGACATGTACTAACCAATTTTATATCTAACTCTTTACTATCTTTCAGTGATTGAGTACTGATTTTCTTTCACATGTTCTAGCAAAAGAGCCTCAACATCAATAGCTCATCCAGAGCCATCTGCTTCTTAAATGTCATAGTCCTTGTTTTTGAATTTCTATAACCAAACCTTGAGTATCAAATTATTCAACAAAAGTATCTTAAGTTTTATACATCATGTGGTTTCATTATGTAGCTATATTTTGAAAGACGGAACTAAAATTAAGTGATGTTTCTAATCTGGTGGCGTAATAATTCCGTTTCAGACACCTTGTGCTTAATGAATAATATGCTTTTACAGACATTACAACACAGTGTTACAGATCACACAAGAACACGAGTATCTTTCTTTCAAATACCAAAAAATCGTCCGTCAAAATATGAACAAACAGACCAACTTAATTTATATGCACACATAAATTAGTGGTGGCAACTTTCGTTAAAACCCTATGTTTATTTTATATTCTTCTCGTTTCATAACCAAGTATACAATTAAACTCCTTTGAATTTATTATTAATTTTTTTGTTATTTGAGCTGTAGATAATCATCTTCCGATCTTAAAATCCTGTTTTTTTAAATGAAAAATTATTTTATGAAAATTTCTAATATTATTTTTTAATTTCTTAAGTATTTTCCTTTCAAAGCATTTTACTAGCATTTATACACTTAAAATAATTTCATTAGTTCTGGGATATTATTAATGATAAATGAAAAGATATTTAATCTATTAAAATCTATGCTTTCGAAATTCCCGGCTCCAAAAGAAATAATCGGAAGGAAAATCTCATTTTAAAATTAAATTCAATAGAAGGTGCCTATTTTCCAAGATATACTAGACATTTTTTCAGTAATCAGTACTTTCTAAGGATAGAGAACTACTACACAAATAAAGAGTAATTTAAATGCAAATTTGATCAAAGTATGTTTTCCATGCATTTCAAATCATCAACCGCGCCTCGTAACCCAGTGAAACTACTCTTACCATGTCTGTATCCCTCACTTCCACTGGCGTTCGACTGGCTTGAACTAGAATTATTGCACAGATCCTGGCGCTCCAGGCATGACATGGGTCGAACTATTCTAAGATCCACAACTGCAACAAAAAAGAAAAATCAGTAATTAGTGAAAATTGATTGCATAATAAATTACTACCAGTAATTACATTAAATCGTTCGAAGCTTGATATAGGCCGAAAGTTCGCCATTCACTTTTTAGGATTAGATCGTAAGTTAATATGGATTGTGTCAAGATTAAATATAAAAGAATCTTTGGTTCGTTAGGTAACAGCATATTTAACTCACGCAAGATTGCTCTTGCGGTAGAAGAAATTGCTGTTAAGTTTGGAAAGCTTGGAACTATTTTTACAGCAATCATTACTCCAACTTCTGGTTAGTTGCTTTATTATTTTGAAGAAGAGGAGTGTTTTCCAGAGTCTCTTAATAAATCTTATAAGAATCATTTAAAATCACAACTTAATTGATTGAAAATAACTAATCATAAATTAATATCAGGTTTAAAATATACACATTTTTAAGAACAAATTTCCATTTAAATATGATCAAAACATTCTTTGCTACAAATTAAATCTGAATTTGTTTATTTTTATTGTTATTATTATGTGTTTTTAAAGATATTAAAATTAAATTCCTGAAATGGAAAGACTGCTCAATTCTCTTCTTGCAAATGTTTTTTAAAAAAATGTTGCATAATTTTGTGATTTCGATGAAACAAACTATGATATTCGATCAGTACATAAAAAATGAATTCTCCTGGGGATAAAACCATAATAATATAAACAATTCATTATTTTGAGGAAGATAACTTACAAAAAACAGGGAAAGCATATTTCATCTTTGTATTTTTTAACCAAAATTTACAGTAAACTTTTATAAAATTTTTAATATGAAACCCTCACTTTTGTAATATTTTAATTTTTTTACATATTATTATTTTATATTAAAAGTTGTTAATATGTATACATTACTCAATTACATATACAAGAATATAATCATAATTTTATTAAATTTATTTTTTGAAAATTATTTTATGAAATTGATTATTAATAAAATAATTTATGATTTATAGTTTACATTTGTCATTTTATTTATTTTTTAAACACAAGCTTTTATTTCTACAAACTATTCTCATTTTTAACGGAACGAAAATTTCTAATATTTATAGTTCCTAAGATGCATTTAATAAAAATGAGACTGGGGTACCCTTTGCGTACAAAACTTTAATCACGCAAGCATTTAAAAATAAATGTTGAAATTTAAGTCAATTTTTCTTTATTTAAGTTGAAATTTTTTATATTAATTATATATTTAAAATTTGACATATAATTATATATTACATATTAAATTGCATATTTTAAACCTGATAATCGTGATGCATGTGATAGAATTTTCTCAAACAACCCTAAATTAAATTAAGTACTATTATTTAAAATATCTTATGAATATATTTAACACACGCTCATCTGTAATTATGAAACTTTCAAGTTTCCATACACTTTCAATTCAAAGAAAGGTTATACAATTTTTAGGCTCAAAATATAAGTGAAATGAACTGACTTATTTTATACTCATTAATATATTTTCTGTTTCATGAAAGTTTATTTTTAACACAGATTTAAATAACAAATTTATCTCAAAATAAAATATTTCAAATGGATATTAATAAAAAATAAAAATATGTTTAAGAAGAATACTTCATGGGTAATAATAATTATTATATATATATATATTTTTAAGAAAATTATATTTAGCTGAACTGACATTCATCATTTAAAATTAAGAGATATTTTTTATCTTATTGAATCAAAAGTAACATTAAATAGTATCAAATAAAATACAATTAAGCATTAAAATAATGAAGTAATTAACATTTATTGATTGACAGAAAATATGTTTATTTGATGATGAAGAATGTTTTATTTTTAATCTTTAGCTCTATACAATAGATTAAAATATGATTACCAAATGTTACACAGTATAATTCTATTATTAAAAAAAAGAAATGAATATTTTTCTTAATAAATCATTAGATTACTTAGTTTAAATTATAAATATGATTAAATGATTAATATGATAATAAATCATGCTAATCATATAAGAGAAAATTCAATTAAATGAACTTTTTTAAGTTGTGACCACAGATTTTAAATTTCCTATATTTAATCACTTGAAAAACAAACTTTTTTTATATTAGTTTACCTTAATTCCTGATTTTTATGAATTTTATATCGTGTATATTATTTATATGTTGTCTGCATTTCTTAGAAATAATAATTATGTAAATAAAATTATATTTTAATAAAATGTATCAAAATGTAAAAATTATTCTTTAAATTGGTCATATAAATACCAAATATTTACGCAATATAATTCTACTGAAAATTAAAAAAGTGAATATGTTATTTTCAAAAATAAAAAAAAATTGTTATGCGTGAGCAAATTAAATGAAATGAATTTTCTGAGCTCCGATTACATAGTTTAAATTGCTTGCCTCTAAATCGGTTGGAAAATGAACTCTCAAATTTTTATTAATTTAACCTTCATAGCAATCCTTTTTATAAATTTTATCTTGTACGTTCTATTTGTAACTTGATTTCATCTCTTAGAAATAATAATTAGGTTGTCTTTCTCTCCGAAGGCATAATTGATTTCATGATTGTTTTAGGAAGATAACTGTTATTTTCATTTCAAGAAATATCTCTTCACGGTGTGTTTTCCACATCAGCTATTTTGAAAAAAAATACGTTGCTCCATGTTTCTTTTTATTTAGAAACTTTGATTTCAGCAACATTGAAGTCAATGAATAGAAGTAAACGAAATCTTTTTATTCCTTAATGAATACTTATATTTGAACGGAATGAAAAAGAAAATTGCCTGAAAATAGTTGCTATACGTGTTATCTTTTGTTTGCTATTAAATTATGAACTGTAATTTATTCGCAACTAATGACTTGTAACTTTTTATGATATTTCCAAATTAAAGGACTCAAGATATTTAATAATTCTGCTAAATGAATTATTTTAATTAAACTCATTGTAACTGTAAATATTTTCCTGCATATAACACATAAAATACAAACATATTTTTAAAAAAATTATGGAATCTTGTAAAATATTAGTGTCAATATAGAGATCAGTATATAAATGTAACCCTGTATACATAAAATTGAATATACTTTATGTAAATTAGAAGTGATTTCCTTGAAGTTTTGAAAAAAGTAAGTATATTAAAATATTAGTTTAATTGTAATATTAAAATATAGTATTTTGATTGTTATCTATGCTAAATAAAATATTTAAATTTTCTGAACATGAATAGTTTGATAAACTTGTTTTACTGAATTTGTACCAAATCATCATAATGTATATATATTTCCGTTTATTTTTTCAACGTTGAAAAACTGTTTGCTATATAAAGAATAGATTATTATAAATCTTAGACCATACTCTGTTTTCGCTTAATAAAAACTAGATTATTCATATATATTTGTATAGAATATAAAATAGCCCTGTTTGGCATATGCTTAATGAAATTAAAGTGGATATTTTATTTGATATGAAGTGTGATTAGTTTGTCTTAATTGCATATTCTTCATTATCAAGTTGAAACAGTTCAACAAGAGCAAAAAATAGCATAATGAATGGCAATGTTTTTCCGTATGAAAAGTTCTGGTTCAATGACTGTCATTGATGACCAGCACAGAAGATGTAAATTTCTTTTCTTCCCCCATCTGCCGAAATAGCAATTTGCGAGTTTTCTGGATTTCCGGAATTGCTTCACGTGAATACGAGCCACAATTGTAATAAATCCCCCTGGAGGGCAAGTTACATGGTATTTATTAAAATTTTGACAATGGTCTTATGTCCTATCCAAATTCATCAATTTGATTCTATAAACGCTGTAATTTGTTCCCTCTATGGCCTCGGCCTATAAAATTGACTTTTTATTTCAGCCTCATTAAGAAGAAAATGAGATTATTTGCCAAATGTGGTAACACTTCAGACCATTCTGCTTCTAAAATGACTATTATACATGAACTGTAGAGATTAATTAAACGTATAATTTGATATATGTGTCATAGATACTTCAATGTGTTTAAAATTCAGATTGACGTAAATTGACTAAAAATAAATTCTTGTAATATATTTCTTGTACAGTCTTATACTTGACAAACAAGCATGCAGAAAATACTATAAATATAAATACTTAAAAATGAAATAAATAATTAAATTATTTGCATTGGAAATGCTGTTCTGTTTATTATGATTAAGAAATGTAGTAAGTTCTTTTATAGATATTCATTTTTTATAATTAGTATTTTTTAAACCTGTAATTATAGTACTATTATATTAATCTTCTATTTATCTGTGTGTGTGTGTTTATTATAAATATATTTGTAAGTAAATAGACTTCATATATTTATTTTATACTTAAATGCTTAAAAAATCCTTGTAAAACTAATAAGTAATCAAATATTAGCATTTGTTTAAGCATTTGGAATTATTTTGACATATTTTTAGATTAGAGGTTCTAAAAGTGTAACAGAACAATTTCACTTGATTAGAAGACATAGCACTTTAACTTTTTCAAGACCAAATAAATATCATTAGCTAGATGGACTTACGAATAAATATTAAATTAACATTTTATGTTTATGTTCAATTCTGAAAGTACGAAGGTACATAAACATGATTTCTTTCTAGGTGTTTTCCTATCTGACGTATAATGGAAGCTATCTTTCTCGAAGATATTAACCTAAATCCATTATCTGATGAGATTCGACTGCAATAAACCATATTTCAAAGAGAAAATGGCATATATTGGATTTAGTTGCCATAATAACCATCGGAAATGTACTGAGTATCATGTTGTATATTTTTTATTACTTCTCTTCTTTGTTATAAGAAGATACTGAGTTATGAATGATTTCTGTCAAATATATATCTGTTATACTAGTAAATGCATAAGCCAATTGTTTCATGCACATTTCATCAAAAGCGTTCTGCCTTATAAATATATTTATAATATTAATATTGAAGGTGTTACACAACAATATTGTTGAATTCAAAACTCTATAACAAAAGAAATTACTTCATTAAAATTTCTCATGATAATGAATGTTTAATAGATAAAATAAGCTTTTGAAATTAATACCTAAATATAGAGTATGCTAATAATAAATTTACTTAAACAAGTTATCAAGTAACATTCCTCAGAAAAACATGAGAGAGTATTAAAATTTTCATGAAAATGAAATTTATCATTTATTACTCATTTATTTGTATATTTATCATTATACAAATAAATGAAATTTATCATTTATTACAGAGACGTGTTCATTTACGTTCGTATAATTTGATGAACAGATTTGTATTATGTTTGCTTTAATTATCAAATTCAAGAAAGTAATATCACATCAAAAACTTTGTTTAATTTTAATTTAGAGAAGTAGGAAAATGAGGAGTCAAGAAAAGAAAAACCTAATAAGATCGCTTACTAGGGAGAAATTCCCTCATTAAATTTTTAAATTAAGATATTCAACAATATCATATTTCGTTGAAGCATATTACTTTATTCTTTAATTCTATATCAACAATTTTCTTGCTTTATAACATTTCAAGCAATTAATTTTTATAAATTATAAATCTAAATTAACTAGAAATGTGTTGAAAGTAATTATGAAATATTTTAAATATTAATTATTTGTGTCCCAGACTATGTCTTATAAATACATACATATATAATACTTAACTTAAGTAAATATGCTTTGTTATAGTAGAACTGGGAAATTATACTTAATGAGAAATATGAAATCAATTTTAATGAATTTCTTAAGCATTTTGCATAAAATTTTCAGGAAGTGAAAAATTATTTTAGATAATTAATAATTTACTTTTAAATATTATGAGAGATCACATGTAAATATATTTATTTTAAAAGTGTGTGAAGTACAATTTTAAAAATGATTTTATTTAGATTGTTAGTGTATTTAGAAACATCTTTTGAATGTTATCCTTTATGTAAACTATATTTTACTTATTTTTAGAATTAAAATGAGAGTATTGCAAAAGAAACCTTCAATTGAAACAATATGACAATATGTCTACTATTTAACTCACGATTTGTTCATTTAAAGATTATAAATTTATGTTACATTATTTAAATTGGGAGTCTGTATTAAAAGCTGAAATTATTGTAAATGTTTCTCAGAAAAATTTATTTAATCATATATCAATTTATTTTCAGATCTCTGAATGAATTGGGAAAAAGTGAGCTAAATATGCATGGTATGATTAATTATGAAAAAGAAGATTTCTAAGTCATGAAATTGTTAAAGTAAAGTCCATTAAAATTAAATAATTTTTGCTTTCAGTAATGAAACTAATAATCTGCAGATTGCATTAAAGTCTGCTGTATTTTCAGAAGAAAGTTAGATACTTGACATATTTGAGATTATATTTATTTATATTTATAAATTAAATAAACATCAAAAATAAACAAGTATTTAATGCTTAAAATGCAATAAATAAAGTGTGAAATGAAATATTAGCTATTGAACTATAGAAAATTTTATCGGCATTCCATTTATAGTTTACATTTTAAAATAGAATAACGCAAAAAGACAGATTGAAGAAAGATAAACTGGTTTAACATATTTCAATCTGTCTTTTTTTTGACATTTGAACCAATTTCATGATTTTTTGTTTTTTATATTATTAACTGTAAAAGCACTAATAATAGGTTATTAAAAATCTCTAAATTAGCATTAAAGCCGTTTAAAATAATAGACTTGGTAATTTCTTCAAAAATATATTTATCAATTTTAAATATGTATGACAATGCTTTGTAATCTAAAACTTTTGTATTTAAGTACTTATGGACAACAGTAGCAGAAATAAATGGTAATAACTTTTTTGGTTATTTTAAATAAATGTTTCTTTAATCACATATAGCTAGTATGAATGTGTTTGACTTTAAATTAATATAAAAGTATTTGATGAGAGTGAATTATAACAAAATAAATAAAAAGGAATTATTATTTCTTGAATACTACAAAAAATACACCTTAATCAACGAGTGTCCTTTAATTTATTAAATAATTAGTTTAGGTGTTTTATAATTTCTATAACAATTATGCAATTGCAAATAAAAGTAATTAATTGTTATATCTTTATAAATTTAGTAAAAATTGAATAAATAATTAGAAGATATGTTGCATGTTAATTAATTCAGTTAGATATAGAACTCAAAATTCAGGTGGAAGTATTACCAGAAATATTACAATTTACCATTCAAAGACAAATATCACTTAATTAAATTGCATTAAAATTGGGTATAAGAAACTACATTTCATAAATAAGATTTGTTTGGTTAACAACATGATAGAGCATGGACTCGTGCTTGTAGATCTATAATTTAATATTTTCTAGCATTGTTAAATTAAAAATATATACATGATACACAACTAAAGAAAAAAATTTTCAACCGGTCTTATTTACCAGATTTACAAAACCATTGGCTTACTTTAGCTTATAAAGAAAAAATTATCACCATTTACATTTACAGTAACATATAAGTGTTATTTTATAACAGTAAAATGCTTCACACCACAAAACACACTTAATTATGTCAGGTAACTTAGCAAAATAAAAAGGATTTCCTATTATGAAAAGCATTTAAATTTTATTTGAAATTAATCGAATTCCTATTGCTGTATTTGAAAATTTTAAAATAATTAACTCACAATAAAATATATGCAAAACAAAAAAAACTTGAAAGTAAGTTTTATGTAATTAAACATTTACATTCAATGTTTTAAAGAAATTATTATCTATATATATGAATTGAATGGTTTAAATATTTTAGCGAAAATTTATAAATTAACCTTTTATGTAAAACTAAAATAAAAATTGAGTAAATTAATAAATAATATGTTAAGATCTTATAAATAAAATAGTTATAATGAATAATAGAAATAAAAATAATTAGACAATTTCTTTTTCCATTTAGACAGGATGTTAAATTTTAATTTATCTGGTTTCTACATTCAATACGTTAAATGAATTATTTACTAAAAAAATATTTTTAAACTCCTGGAAAACTATGCTGATAGATTGAATTTTTTTTTATTATATTATGTAACAAAGAAAAAGTATTTTTGTTTCAATTAAATATACGTAAGCCATATAAAATGATTATTAGAGGGATTAAAAATTGAAGGTTGTAATATTCATCAAATGTATGCATTAAAAATTGTAGTTTTAAGAAGTCAGTAGAGTTCGAGGTTCCAATTGGAAGCAATATATGATTGTATACATATATTTAGAAGAATATAAAATGCTTTCATTTTTCGATAAATTCTTCCGGTTCATATCAACTGTTCCTTCAGATTTACAATATTTTTCGTGTCCAAAAATATTTGCTCATCTTGATCGATATATATTCAGCTACGGAAATGTTTCATAATTTTTTTGTGAAAAAATAAATAGGAACAGTATTGACTTTTTATTATTATTATTATTTGCTGATCATATAAGGATAAAGAAGGGGATTTGTCATTGAATTTTTTTCGACCATAATGTAATAATTGGATATGATGACCCTCTTACGCTGCCAGAGATGTAATTTTAAAGTAAATGTCATTAGCGAAACGTAATACTACTTTAGCTAAAAGACATATGATATTCAAAGATAACAAACGCATATTACAATAATTACTACAGTTTTAATATCAAATAACAATATTAATATCTATCACTTCCTTACCTGATATTATCTCCAATAGAAGCAAAATGGTAAACCAGAATTTATTTTCTTATAAATTATTTTTTCCTTCCGCAGTTGATCATATCAATTACATTACTGATGAAAGGATGTAAATAATGAATGCTTATCATCCAGAATCAAATATATATATCATAAAAAATCAAACATAGAGGGATGAATGGACTTCAGGGAATTTCAGGACCAAATATCAAGTAAAAATAAACCATACAAAAATTTGCCAGGTTTATATAATTATGATTTAGTATAAAAAATGACATTAAAAAGTCACAATTTAATTATTTAATAGCTTTTTATAAAGAATTGCATATAAACTTCTGTATAAATTTTGCAAAATTTCATTTCTTCAGGGTAATTGAGTTTTTGGAAATTTTATAGAACCCTTTCCATTTCTTTCTTTGTAAAAGATTTAACTTTGAGAACTTTATTTCGTATATTTAAACATTTCTTAATAATATTAAGTAATATTTTTAATACAAAAAACTTTCTGATTTTAACTTTCACTTTATAGTAATCTTTTGTATATGTTATCTAATGTCTCAGTAAATATTACAATTTTTAAAAATTTCTAAGACTGTTATTTTTTTAATAAAATCTTACAAATCTCATATATATATTTAACTTTCTGGAAAATTTCGGTTTTATTATTTTCTTAAGGAATATTAGCATGAATTAATCAAATGAATACAACAAGAAAAGTCAAACAGTTCAGTCCTCATCCAGTTTCGACAAAGAAAAAAAAAACAGAGAAACCAAATTAAGGAGAGCCGCACAAGGCAAGAATCGCTCGCTTTGCAGAATATGATCATTAACATTATTCATTTTTAAAACTGCTTTATGAGAATGTTCCATGTTTAATGAGCTTGTGATAAAATTTTAAATAAACTGCACAGAGACTCTAAATTTTATGAATAAACATGGTTTGAGAAAGGGAACTCGAGTAACTAAAAAACATATATTTAAATACACTTTGGCATTTAATCTTTGTTAAAGGATTATGTGCCCAAGTACTTTCCCAGAATTTGTGAAATAACAGTCTAACTAAAATATTACATTTGTTTTTAAAAAAACCTTTTTTATCGTTGCTATGGAATTTAATATAATTTTGTTGTTGTGGTTAAACTCGGCATAAATATGAGTAACGCCGAGCTAACCCAAGTTCGTAGAAATAGTGGAGATTAAATGAGAACATATTAGAATGACACAAGTTAAATAATAATAATAATAATGTACTTTTATTGGACTACTATTTACATTTAAATATTTACAGTTTATATTTAAAGATTAAATGTCTTATCAGCATATAAAAGCATATTTATAAAACATTGTGCGGCCAGTGGGTCCTGAAGAAGAGATTAAAATGACTCACCCCCTTTGTGTAGCGAATTTCCCTTGGTAGGTCAGTACAGTTGCTGATACACTTTCTTTAGGCTCTCCTTTCATCATCGCATTGCTCCATTATCACCCCGTCTGTTCCATGTCTCTCATTTGGGTAAGTCTGCTTCACCTCTCCACCAATTTCACTCTATCATCGGGGAACTATATTTCTATCTCATCGAATTCTTGGTTCTCCCATATCTAATCGGGGTCACATAGGTCTCAATCCATATCCCTCGTCGGAGGCTTAGCGTCTTCCTCGGTTCAACTCCTTTATTTTATTGTTGTTGTTGTAGTTCTATCATATCATCATCTGAGAATTCTGAAATCTGAATCAGAATCTGAATACTGAATCTGAATACGAATCCCTCTCCATCTTCAACTCCTTAACTTTTATTGCACTCATATCTCCTCCCATTTTCTTCTATTGGATATTTTCTTGTATCTCATCGGTGTTAGGCTTCCAGGGAATGGTCAGAAATCTCCCCTCCAAAACCCTTGATTGGCCACACACAAACAAAAAGAGAATATTTTAATTTCATATGGACCACCCATACATCCCAAGGGGAAAAGGACCCTGGGATGGAAAACTGCAATAAACTTTAAGTGCATTTTTCGGGTGCCACTTTGAAATATATAGTTTTATTTCTTTATTACCCTTGTCTCTTTATATTACAATTTTTATGTTTCCTTTCTTTTATATTTTACAAAACTACTGCCGAGAGGAATTGTTACAGAATGTATTTACAGTAACATCTGTTTCCTCTGCGGCTCCTTTTATGTCGTTTGCACTACGACATAATCCTCCCCCACTTACAGAAAAAAAAAAAAAAAAAAAAAAAAACTTGTTTTTTTTTCCCTTTTTTTTTTTAACAATTTAAGCAAAATATATATATGAAGAGTAAATAATAGAAAATTTATCAAAAGTTATCATGAGACTATCAGGCATATAGAATTTGAGAGCCAATCCTTCAACCGTCATGTCTCACAATATTTTACCAACTTATCAAATTTCACATGAATAATCTTACAATTTATATAGTATCATCTTAGTAGATACAGTTCATTGGATTTAAGCATTCATATCAGCATTCCATATTCTATAAAACAGTAAAAACATTTCATTATAAAAAATTTACATATAAGATATTTACAGTCCATGTTAAATATCAGCACAATCGGTAAATGTTCATGAATCACATTGCACATATTCATTTTTTTCATGTTATATACTCAAATAGTTCACATTTCTCTTATAAGTCCATAAGAATACTGTAGATCAATTAAGTACCGTCTATGCAAGAAATATAAATCTATATATAATCATAGTTACGAGTGAGTCATCTCTCTCATTTCCACTGGCCAAATATATTTAACAGAAAGCAAAAATAAGTAAAATTAAAAAAAAAAATAAATACAAATACAAGTGAAAAAAAAATATCAGTGAACAACGTATATCCATATGTATATTTTATTAAATCGTGAGATATTTTTAATTTGGTCCTTTTTTTTTTTTTTTTAAAAAATATTATACAATTATCAATATTTTAAAATTTTCCTGCTTTATTTAACTGCTTTTCACCACAGTTCTCACTTTCTCATTTTGTTAACAATGTTTCTTAAACGCCGTAGTAATATTTGCTTTAATAAATCGAGAACTATCAATAAATAATTAAAAAGTGCAAAAACGCCTGTTCCCCGTAACAACGATAGGAGAAAAAGAGAGTTCTTAGGGGAATCCCCCCCCTTACGCTCGCAGGACCCAGAAGTCCAGTTTGGAGTGGGACAACCGGTTTGTTGACCAGTACTTTTGAAGGAAGGAAAGGGGAAAAATTAGCCATTTCCTTTTTTGTTGTTGGAAACACCCTGTCAGAATCGCCGTTTCGCCTGTGTAACAGAGGTAAAGTAAAAATTAACTTTTTTTTTTTTTAGGCTTTATGTAGGTATACCCATTTATTCCTTTCCTTTTCTTAAATTCTCTAACATCCTTTTGCCATTGTAAATTTAGGGCTTATATAAATTTTGTTCATTGTGTCCTATGTTTATGACCTCTCCATCATGACATGTATTCACCCCGTCGCCATTGTTCCTTCTTCCCGCTAAGAGGGACTGACCCTTTCCCGACGCTTTTGTCCTCCGGTAGGGCAAAAGTATTTACTCATGCTTAGCATAAATGTGAGCGTCGTTCGCTCATTATTTTCAGTCGAGCTGTATTTACTTTTCTAGTATAAATACTTGGGGAAAACCTTGATTCAATAGTCACCACATTTGGTGAATTAATCTTTATGACCTGAAAAGGTCCTGTAAAACGACGACGGAAACGTGTCGATTCATCTAAAAATACCATGTCCCCTATTTTCACCTTAGAAGAACACGCTTTCTTTTTTTGTATTAAATTTTGTGTTGTTTGTGCTTTAATTAGATTTTCCTTAGCCTCTTTCTGAAATGTATTAAATGTTTGAACAGTTTTTTCATAAAATGTATTATAACTCAGAAATTTTTGTGCCTGGGGGTTTATTTCCCAATTATCCGTTAGCAACTTGAGATCTCTCCCGAAAAATAGCTGATTTGGAGTAAATCCAGTAGCTGGATGTATACAATTATTATAAAATGCAGCGTGTAAATTCACCGCTAATTCAAAATCTATTTCATTGCCTAATGACTGTAACGTATTCTTAAGAGATCCATGAATTCGCTCCACCTTACCGTTTGCAGCGGGATGATATGGAGTAGTAAATAAATTTCTAATCTTTAACTGTCGATTTAATTCTCTATGCATTTCTGCCGTAAATTGGCCACCTCTATCTGAAAATATAAACTTGACCTTACCATAAGCGGACATATATTTTAATAATTTTCGAACTATTGTTTCCGTTTTTATATTCGTTACTGGGAATAGTTCGATTCTCCGAGAAAAATTATCTATACAACTAATTACATAGTGTCCTGTCGCAAAACGTCCACAAATATCTACACTTAAAATTTCGCCTGGTTCATTTGGAATAGGTACATTCCCGAATTCTCTTTTCTTTTGTCTGTTTGGCTTAACTTTTCCACATGTTTCACACGAATTCACATAATTTCGGACATGTGCGTACATTCCTCGCCACCAATACTTACTAATTACGCCCTGATAAGTTTTATCAGCTCCTAAATGAGTCATATGGGAAGTCTGAATGGCGTACTTCTGTAAACTTTTCGGTAATATAATTTGGGGTTGTAATTCCTTTTTACCTTTTATTTTCCCTAAATGCATAAGTATACCTGTTGATTTGTCTATATAAAACCGACTTATTTCCTGTTTAAATGGTAGTTTACCTCTATTTAAACCTTCAGTAATTCGACTTATCTCTACATCATCTTTCGCTTTTTCTCTAATATTTGCTAAACTTAATTGTTTCAAATCCATCACTTGCTCATTCCTTATGTTCGACACAAATTTCTCCCTCGACACGCTCTCTGTTCGGTGTTGATTGGCTGGTGCGGTGATGTCCGGCGCCTGTCTCGAAAAGGGGTCCGCTTGACCAACCGCTGCCTGACATCCCCCCTTCTTTCGTGATGATTCACTATATTTCATCTCTGAATTTGTTTCACGGGAATCCTTTACTCCTGTGATTTTTTTACTATCGCTATTTTTGTTCATACATTTCAAAATATTACAGTTTTCATTATACCCAAATTTATTTTCCTCCAACCTAATTATTGCCTTATCAATAGTTATATAATTTTTGTTTCCGCTTACGCATATATTAGCGCTTTTTATTGCTTTGTAACTCAAAATAACATCATAATCCGGAGGAAACTTTTGGTTAATAACGAAAAAGTTATCTGTTATAGTTTTACCACCTATTTTAAGAGACATTTCTACACAATCATTGTAATGAATTTTTTTCCCGGTAATTGTGACGATATTTATTTGCTTAGGAATGCTCTTAACTTTTGTATACTGTTTTATTTTATTGTATTTCAGCTGGGACAGCAGAGATACTGAGGCTCCAGTATCCAATAGAATTCTCGCCGACAGATCCTCCACTTCAACTCCATCCCCCACATTCAACGACTCGTCCACTACAATTCCCCTTACAATTGGTAAGTCCCTTTTATTACATTTTATAGAATTATTTAAAATTCCTGTAGTTTTTATAATTTCATTCTTATGTTTAGTTGTTAAATCAAGAGCCTCGCTATTTAAATTTATTACATCGCTTTTCTTATATTTATTTTGTTCCTCAACTATTACACCGATTTGTGTATTGTTCATAGAAAACGCCTCTACGCTACTGTATCCCTTCCTATTTTTTTGTTTACTTATTTTGGGAGCTGTTTTCTCCTTTTCGAATTTTCGCTCCACCCCTAATTTCGCCGTCTGTAGCCCAATGGCTGAGGATTTTCGCCTTGGGCTTGCGAGTTTAAAGCTCTGTCGTTCCCCCCAAATTGGTCACTCCTTCGCTGATTCGGACTTGTAAATCTACTACCCCAATTAGAATTTTCGTTATTATTTCTATAACGTTTTTCCGCTTGTTTTTTGGAGAAATTCATTTTTGAAAAATTTTCATTTAATTTCTTTAAATGAAAGCAATTTGCGGCAAAATGCCCTGCCTTTCCACAAAACAAACATTGTCTCTCCCTATCAACATTAACATTTCCACGCCTTATATTATTTGCGGTTTCAGTTTTTTCTTTAATTATCGAATTTACTGAATTTACTCTTAACTTAACATAAAGGGATGCTGCATGTTGCACATCACTGGCAAGTTTCACAGCCTCTTCAAATGTTTGGGGATTTTTCAAAATGACTTCTTTTTGTAATTCTGGGAGAAGACCCTCAATAAATCTCGATAGGAGTAATTTATCAAACATATCTTTACTTTCTCTGTTGATAATCTGGGAAACACCGATAAAGCGACTACCTGCTCGCCTGATACGTTCAGCAAACGTCTTTACTGATTCCTGCTCAAACATTTGCGTAGTTGATAA